>OMLM01008699.1:108157-130428 GCA_900302695.1 Helostoma temminkii
TTTTAATCACAGTAGGAGGTTTTGTTTCCTTCTCCTCCTTTTATTACCGCCTCACACTGATGCATTTAAAATCTCAGTACGGTTAGTGTTACTAAAGGTTCTGCACCTCAGTGTGTTCTATTTTTTTGATCAAGAATTCAGACGGCATTAATGAAACTACTCTGTTTAAGTGTGTTTCTCAACTCTGTTTTTTTACCCACTGATGCATAAAAACACTTTGATCTTTGAAAGCTAATGTGCTGTTATAATCAAGATCATGGCTGTTTACACACATCTACAGAACAAACAAGGCAATTCTCCCGAGAAGTCCATTGCGTTTTTTATGTAAACGTCTTTGGATTTTGGATGAATAAAAAATTGACCTGTGGAAAGCCTACATTCAACCAACAAGGATAACAAGCAAATCTACATAAAGAAAGAACACTCAAGGCCAGGACCAACTCAAGTCCCATGTCAGGTCTTGGCTGCTAATCAGACAAACACATCCAATTCATAGATAGATATTTTATTCATCCCAGAGAAATTCACATTTTAAAATTGTATATCTGCACTAAATAGAAAACATAATAAACAAACAGCATATCGGCACACAGACAAATATAACTTGTAACATAGGTAGAAAACAACACAGGAAAAGACGTAAATGTGGAGTTTATGCTTTGAGCACCATAAATGAAAGATATTGACCTCTATTCTGGGATACAGAAGTCCGTGTTTATGAAGCAAGCCTTAAAGCTGCCTGGAAAATGTGTTATTTTTCAGTAAATAAATCCTTTAAACTGTACTTCAACATCCAAATGTTACACTTTGTCTTTTGTGTGGTTCTACCTATGTCCAAACTACTGTTTTGTTGGTAATGCCCTTTGCAACACAAAAATATTGAAAGAAAGATGATGGAGATGCTGATTATCCCTTCAGTGTGTTGGAGTCTGAGCAGTTCCAGTGATGGTGTGTACTCATTGTGAGAGACTAGAGCTGAGAGTTTTTCACTTTCTGTAATAGATTTTAGGAGGCTGAGAAATAAAACCCATTTGTCAACATTGACAGTTTTGCCTGCAGTAAAAGCAGGGAACCCACTGACGCGCTGGACTGACTTATGAGCTTTTGGGCCTTTTGGGAAAGACAAAAACTCTCATTTCTCTGCCTCATTCATGTATTCTTCACCTGCTTCTTTCCCGGATTCTAACTCTACAAAACAAATGAAATATCACAGTTTGTTTCGGAAGGTGCACTATTTTCCCTGAGCTGTTATTGGAATAAAAACTTACTTACCAAAAAATTTATTGATTTCTAATATTTAGCACGTTTTAATACAGAATTTGTAGTGCTTTACATGTTTCACCTCTCTTCACAATCTTTCCCTGACCTTAACCCAGTGCTGTGAGTGCCTGAACCCAAACACAAAACACAATAATAAAGGTGGGGTCATATATCGGCGTGTTTGGATATTTTAGTAAAAGAGAAAAACTGTTTTGTTGATAAACATAATCCAGTTGCAATTATGCTTCTCAGAAAATTGCTGTAAGTCATAATCCAATTTTAGGAATTGACCTTTGACTGTTAGTTCTCTTGTTTGGGAGGGCAATAAAGGATGTTGGCGTAAGGTAAGGGTGTGTACTGCAGTTAACAAACACTGACACTCTCCTGCTAGAGCATGAAGACAGGTAACTGTACAATAATGCAACACCTACAATAACATAACTTATAAATGTATGGATGTAAAATTTTGCTTTCATTTATTTTACTTTTAATATTTACTTAATTAAAATGGTTGACTTCAGAGTCGATGTTTTCACTGTTGCTGATTGACATGGAAACCAATATAAATCAAGAGGAGTTCAGTGAATTTCAGAGCTGGTTTATTAGAGACACAGAATGTTGAAAGTAAGAAATCATTCAACTATTTGATCAGATGTGTTGGAAGTGACACCTGACTCACTGTGGTTGCAACCCCAGAAAGTTGCTACTATGTTGTTTCATGCCACAATATATTATTATATCTTAAGTGTGGCTATATAACTGAGTGTGTGTGTCTGTAATTGTTATAATAATGATTTTTTCCCTCTGTTTGGTGGCCAGACATAGTTCTGGAGGCCTGTGTCACCCCTGGACACACACCTGGCCACACTCCTGACAGACAAAGATGATAAAGACAAAGAAATGAGTTGGCCAGGAGGGACACAAAGATCAGATTTACTCTCTTGTCTGTGTAATTGTTGTGATTTCTGTGTCAGCGTAATGATTATTTGAAACACTGTAAAAGTACTCCCGTTTGTTTGCCAACAGACGTGTGTTGTGTTACTACAATATTTGTCATAATGTTATTTCTTCCACCTGTTTGGAAAAGAGCCTGAATGCTGCTGACAGCTGATCCCCAAGGCAGCTCGAGTGGAAAATTAATGGCTGCTGAACTTCTACTGAGATGCAATGTGAAAATGTTTATTGCTTTAAAATATTGATTACTTTGTGCTCAGTCATTCATAAGATGTTTGTTGCGTGCTATTATGAAATTTAATGTTAAATGTGCAGTCTTCTGCAACTAACTGCCATGCCTCTGGGGAAAAAAATTCAAGAGATATTTCTTATGTTCTATATGTTTTGTAAAGCAGGGGCATTAGAAGACTTATTTCTATTTGTAGTTGCACTCACAACACACCTAAAGACTGCATACAAAAATTAGTGGATTTAAAAAAGATTTTAAAGTATACAGTACCTTGCCTGTGGCTCCACGTGCACGAATCACTGCTTTTAACAAGATAATAGCAAAATGTGGTTGGTTTATGCAGAACGCATTATGTCAACAACATTATAGCTGGATGGATGTAGTGTGGGACACACAGCTGCATGAAATGTCAATGATTAAATGCAGTTTGTGATGAAATGAAATGCCATAGGAAACATGTTTAATATAAATATATTGAGAAAATGTTATCAGTTAACGCTGTAATACCATTTGTATCTTATTTGATACACACAAATATTTTAAATAAATAATGATCATAGACTTCTGATGTATCAAATATGACACATCTAAAAAACAAGTTTACCAAATTAAGAAACGATTTAAAAAATTTTTCAAACTTTTTTGAGCAAAGGATCCAATACACACTCCAATAAAAAAAAACATCTTGGGTATTATTTGTTGGGCTGGGCTTTAAAGGGTTAACAACTTCATACTTAGACATCCACTTAAAGTTAAATATGTACGCAAGTTCAGCTAGTGTTAGACTCTAAATCAATCCACTCTGACGCCCGGCTCAACTCCTTGCTCTGCTGTGCTATTCCCACTAACCATGCTGGGAGAGAAAGTAGAAACTGTGGACTCAAATATTTTAAAGTCCATCTTATCTTATCTTGTGTTTAAATTAGCTTTAGGTTTGGAGAAAGGTTGCAATATTGGTTTAATATTACTATTATTTTAAATTACTGGTTGGTTTAAGAATTACTTAAATATCAGAAAAATGATCTAATTAATTATCAGGTTGTTCCTCAGTAATTACTTGGATTTTGTGTACAGTATTGTAAAGTGTTACCCTCAAACCTTAAAGAGAGTAGTTCTGTCATAGACATGCATCTCTGTGTCCTTTGTGTGTACAAGGATGCAGCCCTTTCACTTGGAAAAAGTAAAATCTGTGAACTTATAGTAATTCAGATATAATTATACTGCCCAAGACAAAGAATACAGCAAATGCAGTTTTCAGTTGCAGTGAAAAAAAATGAGATACACAGTGACTATATTATAACTCATAACACTAAATAGTTGTTTACTGATTAAAGTCCAGTTTCTGCTTAAACTTGCCCCATCCTCTGCTGCTGTTTCAGTAAAGCTCAAAAACAACAGGATGAGGTACAATCAATAAATATCTCTATCTTGTCTTTTTTTAATTCATCAACCATTATTTGTGACTGTCTCTTCACAGAGATAATATGTATGGTTTTATATATAAAGTTGTCAGTATTTTAACATTTTCTGCTAAAACCATGCTTCACGGTGTAAGCTACAATACACAAACATGTTACTGAAGGTAAGTTTCTAGAAGAAAAAGTCAATCTGTTAATTCAGCAACATTTATGAGCCAGAACTTTGGCTTTTCTTTCTTCAATGCCCACAGAAAAACTGTTACATGCTTTTTACAAAAATAAAAAGGAAAATAAACTGACTTGAATCAAAAAATAGACTTTATTGTTCTACATTTTATGCTGCGTGTGAACACATTGAAAATAGTAAATGCTAAAGGTTTAAGGGTGCCTGAACTCATCATCACCCTGCAAATAACATCTAAAATGCACTTTAAAACACGTTATGCCAACCCATAGTTTACTATGCTGCACATACTAGCTTAATGTTTTGGGAGAATTTTTTTATTTAATATATATCTCAGAGCACCCTGAAAGCAAACCATGTAACTGCAGCATCCCTGATTTGTGTCTGGCTGAGGACCTTTGCTGCATGTCATACCTCTTTTCTGGTCCCATGTATGTATGTATTTTGATATGCAAAACTTAAAATCTACTTAAAATGATTGAATCCTGTTGACAGTAACATTGCTTCTGTGACCTCACAAAGCACAGTTCAAACCTGTTACTCTGTGATGTCGACATGATGCCTAATGTCAAACTGCAGACTCAGAGGATCTCACTAGTCCTTACTAAACCATCTGACGGGGCCTCCTGGGCAGGGGGAGTCTTCTTCTTTAAAGTAGATGTCGCCTGTCGCATGTCCTGCATGTCGATAGAGCGGCTCTCCAGCATGTTTACGCCACAGGAGCTGTTGGCATTGCAAAGCTGTCACTGACATCTCTGTCTCTTTCAACATTTCCTGCCACTGTTTGGACTTTTCAATGATGCTGCAAGGAAAAGAATATGCAAAGTCACATAGGAAACAGAGTCCTCACAGCACACAACTGTCACACTAAGCTTAGTGCACATCCTGTGAGCTGACCCAACCAACTTGATCATCGCCATTTATCTTAATGTTAAAGAACATGAAAATGTTTGGGAAACACTGTTTGGTATTAAAAAAGGTAGAAATTAGTTATTGATTTTACAATAATTCTAGACTTCTATATTTTGTGTTGTAGCATTTAAGTAATTTAAAGACCACATTTCATACAGCAGGTTTAGAGTGGTAAAAATTAAATTCTGTTTTTTTAATTTGCCCTGCACCATTCGTCTGATTCATAGTGATGGATCCACCTCTGGTTCAACACAATGAATCAGACGAATGGTTTAGAATTTTATTTGTACATCATTTCTAAATTGACCCTAGTGCCATTTACAACTTTTTATCATCTGTATCTGTAGAAATTCTATTCTGATACTCAATATCCTCCACAATTTCATCTACTACACAAAAGTATTTAGACTTAATGTATTTATGTGACATTTATACACACTATGAGGAACTTGACAATCACTGTGTTACTCAAGGACAATATTCAGCATGTAAACCACTGACTGTCTGGTTCATGGACAACTGTTTTACCAACAGACCCACAGATGCCACAGATTGTTGCTAATAGAAAAAGAAAAGTAACTAATGGATTCAGGAGCACAAGAGTTGACTGAAATACCACTAAGATGATCAAAATTCCACTCGGTATCACCAAGATAAAAAATCGAAACAGTCTTTGCAAACAAACACTCTACACAGACACTTGAAGACAATTAGAAATCAGGCAATATTTTCTGGAAAGTTATGTCTGACTAAGCTTCTCCAAATTTACCTCTATATTTTAAAAGTTAATTAGTAGCTTGCTTGCGGTGCCAAATGGCATAATAAGAGGCAATTATTATTTTGCTGGAGTCCTTGATAGACTTAATTTGGGGTTTAAGGTGGAGAATTTCAGATGGTGTCAATTTGAGAAGTTGTGTTTAAAAATTTTATGATTTTTGAGACCTAATACATTTGATTTTCTGCTAGTGTCTGTCACTCTCAGACCTTTTACTGCATCGACCTGCATCACTCGTGGGAAACATGTTTTTGTACACTGTTTCTGTTAAAGGTACGGGGTATATGTATATATTTTTTCAATATTTTTTTAATTAATGGGGGAAAGGTGTTGTCATCTGGGATTCAGACTCATTGAACAGGAACTACAGTGTACACAGTGCAGCACATTTCCACTTTTGAGCAAGATCTGCTCTTCAAACTAGTCTGAGATTAATGTAAATTATTTCTGATAGACTGATGAGTTTTATCTTAAAGTCCTAGTTACTAACACCTGAAGGGCTGAGTGGAGTGTCGGACAACATGGCAGAACAGGGAGAAGAGTGAATTGACTTTAGATGATTTGCTAGTGCTAATTATAGCTTTAAATGAACCAAATGGCACATTAAATGGCCACCTGACTGCACAGCCTGCCAGCTGTGAACAGCAACGTCCACTTTAAGGCCACTCCTCACATCCAAACTACACTTTTACTCAATGCAAAATACATATCAAACTTGTTTTATCATATAACTGCAATTTATCACCAGGTATAAAACATGTTAATTTGAAGTTCTCTGCATTTCGTAAAAAGCTGCTTGATTTGCCATATCACATAATTTTTTAATGATTTGTGTACCTCACTTGTAAGTCGCTTTGGATAAAAGCGTCTGCCAAATGACTAAATGTAAATGTAAATGTAATGATTTTGTGGGACTTCTTTCCAACTTAAACTTCTTATGAAACATTTTTATTGATATTTGTGGATAAGGGACACCAGGCACAGCCAACAATTTCACGGGGGTGTCAAAGCTACTGAGAGAAAAGTTGCGTGTGAGTGAAAAAAAGAGGAAGTAATTAGAGAAGGGTTCAATATTGACTCCAGGTAGTTTAGCAGCGGAAGATGATTATTTCATGAAAAGTTTTAGAGCTTTGCCTGCAGCAGACTCTCTAATTGCCCTTTAACAAGTGTGTAAGTACACTACATGACTCTACAGTACATGTCTGTGCTTTTATCACAGTGTCACGTTTTGCCTCTTGGTGCAAAATCGCATCTCTTCAAACAGCCCTGTAATAACAATCATTGATTTTTTTCCATATGCTTCATCAACCCCAAGTCTCTTGCAGTGATTTAGGATATCCCTGCTTTCTCTTAAACATCCTGACCCATAACATGTCTTCTGACTGTTATTAGCCCAATGTACCGTCTTTGTCAAATCCTGCCCGTGGCTGAAAGAGCAACACCATTTCTTAGTTTTATAAGAAATAGTGTTTTATGTGATTTTATAAGCAGCTGAGGAGCTCTAATACTCCTGGAGTGCTATGCAAGATGAGAAGGGGAAGAAGAGGCGAGGGAAATTATCAAGTGATGAGAACAGAGGATGTGAGGGAATAGGAAGAGTGCATGGAGAGAAATGGAGGATGGAGAGAGGAAACAGGCATTGGGAGGGGAGAAGAGAACACAAGGAGAGAGATCGATGAGCTCTGAGAAGGAGGAAAGGAGGAATCAAAGAGAAAAGAGGGCAGGATGCTAATCCACTAAGATCCCTGGAGACTTCTGCCAATGTCACTCTCAGAGCACTTGGGGAGAACAGAGGCTTCGTGTGGAGCCATTAGAGAGGAAACACGATGGAGGGGATGTTGAAGCTGCACCAGCGACAGTCACTACAGAAAGACTGAATTAAAATGAGAAATTATAGAAACTTTATTTTAAAAAAAAGAAGCAAAGAAGAATTGTCACCTGATTGTCACAAAAAACGTCACAATAAAAAATCATAAAAAAAACATTTTGATGCATTATATGTTGATATTAAATTTAGCCAGAATGTAGGAGAACTTGGCAGAAACTCTTGAAGAATAACCACTCACCTAGATTAGGTAATTGAAACAATATATCAGTCCTGACAAGGATCTGGTGATAGATGCAAACAAGACAGACAGACTCTGAACTGCTATTAAACATCCCTACCTTCCCTTTAGACATATGTCAGCTCGAACTGCGAACTGTATTTGTTAGGTCTGATGGTGCTTTTAATGCTTTTTAAAGTGTAACTGATGTGTCAACAAAGTTCCCTGCAGATTTTGCTTCAGTTTAATTCACACTGAAAGGCTGTTGCCCAGCAGCCAGCAAGCCCCATCCATTATCAGTACCTGGAGCAGCACGAGCAATCCCCCTGTGGCAGCAGCATGCTTTAATTTCAGAAAGTGTCTCATAACTTCACACTGCAGAGTGCATTCACACATATGGATACAAAGCAGTTGGCAGCTGGGTTTGGACTTCTGTAGTTCTTCGGGAGTCTTCAAGATGATCTGATTGGCTCAGGGCAAAACGAGGAGTAATGTATTTGAGACAAATGGCACTGCTTTACTGTAAAATTACTGCACTGCTTATAGTGGCTGTAATTTTCTCATCCATTTTGATTTATGATGTAAACACTGCAATAAATATACCTAACGCTTGTAATTGTATATTTATTACAACGAAGTATCAGGGCCAAGAGGAAGATTTTTTTTATGTTTGCATGTCATTTAATGTTTAGAATGAATCAAACTACCATTACCATACCTTTTATGCATATAAGACAGCAAAATGCCTTGTTGAGATACTGTAGACATTGTGACATTGTACTTCACTACTGGTTTAGTAACAGGGGTATTTTAGTTCATAAACATTGTTGTAAGTATTAGGACTTGGAGTGTTATTGCAGATAAATGCATCTGTTCAGAAAGAGAAGGACATAAACTCGAAAGATATAAGCGTATAATACAGACAGCATGTGCTGTATCACAAGCCGGAGCATGCACTCTACCCCTAGAGCCCACTCGATTTAATGAAAATCTTCTTTCTTTTTCATCCTTTCATTTGAAGGCCATAAGACACGTGTGCTGATGAATTCACAGCCATATGTGCTGCGCCAGGGCGTACTGCCCTTACATGCAACCGTATCCTCTTTACTTAGATTTGATCAAAAGCAGATTCAAAAAAATTAAAAAAAGGTTACAACATCAGAACACCAGAAATGTCATAATTAATTCCTCTCTCATTCTCTGTCCACTTCAACTTGCCCTTTGTCTCTGAAAGTCAGCTCTCTGCTTATTCTGTACTGAATCTCAGGATTTGGATACTGGACCTGTGATTCTAGTTTTGGAAAGGCATTTTTGAATATTTTGAATCACAAACCCCTTCGATCTGAGAAGGATTTTCTGTCTAACCCGTATGAGACTTTGGAACTGCACTTGGATTGTGCTGTTGTTAGTTTGTGGATCGGAAAGCTGTGTTGTGGGGTTGTGCTTGTGTGGTTATGACACACAAAGTCAACATCAGAAAACTAGGGCGATCTAGAGCAACTGCTGCGCAGCCACACATAGCCTTTGTCTGGGCTCCAAAGTAGTGCTAGGAAAAAACTTCTCAATTATTTTTGCCTGACAGTTTGTAGCTACTTCTAATTGAGAAAGTGTCTGATAAGAAGTTGTAAACGGCACTGGGGTTTGTTTCTTATCTTGTGTACTGACACCCAATCAGGGAACTCTCCCTCACAGATGGGTCTGCCGCTGCTGAATCGACCAGCGGGGGTCCAACCAGCGCCAACAGTGCGAGACACAATACAAAAACTAGGCTGACGGATGCTTGTCTATGACCTGACATTGGCCAACTCACAGCCCGTAGTCAGTTTCTCTAGGAAAAGCAGTGTGTAATTTGAATAGTCTTGAGTCTATTAAGGGAATTTCAATTAGAAAAAGAGATTTTTTTTCCTGATGTAGCTCTAATGTGTATTTCAGGCTGGTAATTCTAATAGAGCACAGGACTAATGTGCTCTGGTAACAGAGAGGATACCCAACACTAACCAGTGTGATGTGTGTGTGTGTGTGGTTGTTGTTGACCAGACTTCTGTCACTGCTTATGATTTAATCAAAGTAATGAGGTGTAGAGTGGTTGTAGATTTATTGGTGAGTCTTGCTGCAGCCGGTAGCCGGTAGTCTGATGTCCCTTCTTGGCTACCATAGGATAAGCCTGTGCTGTTTTGTACAATGTCACTAGTTTATTTAAACGAGGCATTTTGCTGACACATATGTGTAAAAGCTGTTAGTTTGAGTAATTCTGAACATTTCAACATTATTCTCAGAATTTCAACTTACCTTAAATTTCTTAGTTAAATTTTGACTGTATTTCAACTTTTTCTCTCAAAATTGTGACTTTTTTCTTAAATTTTTGACTTTAGTCTCAAAATGCAAACTTTTAAATAAAATCTCGAAGCAGTCAAAAAGTATTAGTTGTTATCCACACACTATAGATAAATATGGATAAATCTATTCAGGTTTCTCCTTTTTGCCTCATGACCCAGTGTTTTTGTTTTTTGTCATTGCCCCTTGTGGCAGTAGCAACCTCTGCTGCGGTAACACTATTCCCCCACTAAAATTAATGAGAAAACACAGTTTGACAATGATAAAAGCTAGAAATTAGAAGAAAGTCAGCTAGCTTTTAAAGCTTAACAACCTCTAACTAAAGTCCTCTCGATTTTAAAGACATTGAATGTACAGACATTTTCACATCAGAATGAATCTAGAATTGATCATCAATTTTACACAGCAGAGCAAAAAGTTTTTTAAACAAAAATTTCCTCTTGGTCGATTCAGCATATTAAATCGGTGGCAGACCTGTCTGTGATTTCTCTGATGAGGTGTCACTGCAAAAGAAAAGAAATAAACCCCAGTTCCATTTATGACTTCTTGTCAGACATATTCTCAATTAGAGGTAGCTATAAACTGTCTGGTGAGCGAGACTGGTGTGGACATAGTAAGCAAACCCCGCCAAGTGCTGCTTTGTTAACAATTTGTATATCTGCAGCCCTAGACCTTCCTCTATTTTTTAATTTTTTTATGAAATATACAGAGAGCGCACAACACATGGTAGGTAAATGTGGGGTCCCCTGTTAAAGTCATACCCTATTCTGTCCTCCCAAGTTTCCTGTCCACTTCTCCGTTAGTGCGATCAAATACAAAAATATTTGAAAAATACAGACTGCTTCTACTGCTAGTATAGGAATTTATTTCCTAGTGCCACTTTGATGCCCAGACAAAGGTGATGTGAGGCTATGCAAAAGTTGGGCTAGGTGGCCCTAGTCCACAGAATGAAACACTTTCTCTATATAAAAACACACAAGGAGAGAAAGTTGCATGAGCACAACCTCACAACACAGTTCAGCTTTCCAATCCATACATTTTCAAAAGCTTAATCCAAGTCCAGCTCCAAGGTCACACATGGGGTTAGACAGAAAATCTTTCAGAGACAAAGGTCAGGCTGAAGCAGACAGTCCGGATGTGAAATACACTGCAGCAGGTCATTAAAACCTCACAAAAAATCAGCAGAGTCCTTCTGAACCAATTTTGAACCAGTACTAGCATCAACGTGGAACTAGTACCACGTTCTTGTTGGTCAGAAAGGGGTATGTAAGGTGTCTACATCAGTAAACTTAGAAGAGAATTAGAATTTTCTTTTAAAATTTCCAGCGATATCAGTGAAAACTTAACATTAACCTGCTAAATCACCTCAGACTAACTTCCTGATTTCTGTCTGTTGTTTACAATGTGGTCTGTGGTTGTACTGGACTTTCTGGGAGCTGTGCTGATGATTGAAACATGAATGAAATTCCCCCGATGAGCATAATGCCAGACTGCAAAAGTGTTAGGTTTCATTTTGGGACTTGAAATTAGCATTTGTATCTGTCTGTCACCTCTTTTTGTGCTGAAATTTCTGCTCTTACACAGCAGCCTCATTAGCCAGCATCATGGGAGAAATTCAAAGAGGAGGAAATCAAGGAGAGATGCTTCCGTCTCGATTCAGCCCTAACTGAACTTAATTTAAAAAATCTGTCTAGCTTCAGTCTCCTTGAAAACTAGTTGGTAATGTGGATCCAATCCTTTCTATTAAATCGGTTAAACTTGTACAAACAAAACCTTGCGTATTTCAGAAAACCTTCAGAAAAGTTGATTAAGTGATTTTCTTAGCTGTAGCACACGAGTGTCGGCTGCCTGAAGGCGTCTGGCAGGTGATGGGATTCTCCAACCATTAGACTCACTAGCCGAGGAATATTATTATTGATTTTGATCTTGAGCTACGGCCTATTGAATACACCAACTTGCTTTTTCAACAGCAAACAGCAGTAGTGGGAGCTATCGTTCAGCACTAATGACATCATTTTGCAAGGATGCCTCTTCTCCACTGAACGTGCGCTGCAAATATATTTATTTATCTCTTTCGCAGGCAAGTTCGAGAGGGGAGAGGAGATTACCTGTCGAGATTATGCTTGATGATTAATGTTTGTTTGGGCACCACAAGATAATGCACATTTGATTTAATGACTAAAATGAATCGCTTCTATGCTTGCTACTTCAAATAGCTTTTTTTTCTGGTGGCGCAGGAGGTTGCACGGTGGGAGATAATATGTCTAATTTTTTAAACACAAGGAAGATTAAAAGACAGAAATATGTTAAATAGATTTAAACTTCATATATTCTTGACAATAATGTCTTGTTCATAAGAGTCATGAATATGAAAATGGAGCACACATATGAAAATGAAGACAATATATATGAGATATGAGTTGTGCAATTTAGAAAGCTTGTATAATAGTCATATAGCACAATGCTTATCTTACACTCTTATGGGCATTTTCATGCAGATTTATCTATGTGTATGTTAATTTAGAAAAGCATATGCATATAATTTCATATACATACATACATATATTTTCACCATGATGAAATCCAAGCGAGAAGAAATAATTATTGACAAAATGCAGGAGCAGAATTACACACTCACTAGTTTGTAGCAATAATAATCATTGAAAGAAAACTAATATACTTATTACATTAACTAAAATGCCAATTTTCTATTAATATATTTTCTGTTAGAGAACTGTCCAGTGAATGATTGAAATGTAAGCAGTGCAATCACACTACAGGCACAATCTGTAACCTTAACTTATACAATGATTAGTTTCATGCAAAGAGGAAACACATGCAGATGTTGTTCCTGCAGCACAGCCTGAAGCTAATTTCCATTAGTGCTTCAGTGCTCTTACAAGTATTTCCTCTGTGGTGTGTTCCTGCCACATTACTGGCATTTATAGTAAGTGAGCCAAGAGGCCTCAGTTAGCTCAAACAACCAGAAGTGATGGACTACAACCACGCCCCCCCACCCTAGAGAGGGAAACTGTTAATAAAAGAGTCACTCCAGATGGTGGCTGTGCAACAGTGAACTACAGAAGTTCAACCACAACAGCACAGACAAATCTGGTATGATTACTGTGTAATCTCCTCCCTAGGTTCATGTGCATATGTCCCTGAAACATCCTTCTGCAGACAGACAATTTACACCGTATGTATCTCATGCATAGAAAAAAAAACACCCAGCATTATATATTTCGATCTATCAAGATCTTACTCGGACAAAACTGGTTTGGCAACTGGAATTGCTTTTTGTTGAAACAAAGAGGGATTATAAAAGCACTACGTGTGCGCAGTGATGGAAATTTTTAGTGTCATTCTCCGTCTGTATATACATTTTTGGATTTTTGGAGTGCAGTCCACACACGATTGACTGTGATAATTGTTAATTGTCTCCAATATTAATTGAGTCTACAGCCTACATCGATGAATCTTATGAGCCCAAAAGTTCCCAAACAGTGTCCTCGCTGCTGTTTAGAATGTGTGGGAAGTGACAAGTGGAGTAAGCCTGCATGAAAGCTGGTGTCAGCTGCAATTGAAGAATTGAGTCTAGTATACGCGTTTGAAGTACTAAACTGTCTCAGCAGCAAGCACATATTGTACAACTATGGCAAGCCTCGAGGCCACGAGAACTGATTAAAGCAAACTGGGCCTCAAGAACAAGAAGTCTTCCTGGGATTCATGGCTTCCAGGATTACAGACACAACAAAAACAAGTTACCACACAGAATTCTGCCACTTTATAGAGTCTGATAATGAGCAAGCTACTCCCTAGTTTTTAAGCGTTAACATGCCCACAGTGATGAGCAAGAAATTCCAATATGCCTACAACCTCAGTCATACACACTGCTACTTGTATTGTGTTTGCAGTTGTAAGGATAAGGATTTTCATCATTTGCTTTTACCATCAGCAGTGTGTATTTATATATGTTAAGTCTGGTCGATACTGCATACCTGCCACATCAATACTCAGCTCACCTTCCCTCTGTTCTTTGCTGCCTTCACTTTTAGCACCTCCCATTGCAACATATATGGATAATTGCAGGTTATGTTTAGTTGCATATCTATATTCTATTAATAAAAGATAACATGAACCTAAGGTGCCAGATTATGATCCTTACATTTTTCCAGGTGCTTTTATGTCTTAAAGTCACATCAAATTTGATCAAATCATTTTGGTTATTTTCCAATCCGCTCGGATTATCTGTGCTTAGGTTTTTACACTTTTCTTTATCCATACAAGGTTTTGCTTTGCAGTGCTAAGTGTTACCCTGTACAATATGTTTACACAGCTCACACTTGGGAATAGCTCAGTGCAAGTCATGTTGTTTCACTGTTGGCCAGTGAAACAGTGCTGCTGAAGGATAGACACAATTTCTCTTTTCTACATCCCTCTCTTTTTTAAAATAAGTCAGTCTGGTTTTTCAATATAGGTCTGCCATCATGGCAGGAGACGAAATAACACATACAAACATGACTATGAAAAGACCATGAGTATGTAGCAGCAAACAATAAATTAAATAATTATAATGCTTGCAAAACAATATAAAGGTTAGAAAGGACATTGACAATTTCTTCTTCTCCTTTTAGCTCATTATTAGTTTGTTGTTACTTGAGATAACAGTTTGTTATGATAATGAGTAAAATTTGCTGCTGCCACAGATTAATTACATTATAATGAATAGCATATTTGTTTGCAAATTTATTTTCTAGGTGCAGATTGTAAAATAATTAGCAGATAAATAACTTTCAGACAAACAAGTGAAAGAGCAGGGCAACCGGTATAAAACCTGGGGTTTCTACATGGCAGGAGGGAGTGGCTAGGTCTGAAAGGACAGATAGAGTCAGTGGATGATGATGGGTCTCCTTGTTTCACTTGTGGCTTTACTTGCATTTACATATTTTTAAATGGTTTCAAGGAAAGTGTAGCCCAGGAAAATTAGTTAACCTTATGACATAATAACTGGGGTTCTTGCAGCTTAACTTATGAACAAATAAAAAGGGAACAGAATACAACAACCACAATAAGCCAAAGTAAACTTTGGTATTTAGGCTATGAACAAAAAACTACTTAAAGAATACAAACTGCAGACCCACAATATAACTCAGACATGTCACTAACTTAACAAGAAGAAATCAGTCGCAATTACTCCAGGTGAGACTTTTTCTTTCTTGCCTAATTTGCAAAATGTGCAGCAGAGGTGGAGAATGGAGACTGGAGCAAAAGGACCTGTAGAAAGGAAGTTATTAGTGGACCGACTTACTAGGTGGCATCTGAGTGGAATCCACACAGATCAGTATAGACCAGGCCTATTCAATAAGTGGCCTGGAAGCAACATCTCAATGACCCAGCCCATGGTCTCACAAGAAATGCAGAAAACCCTTGATTAAAAAAAAAAACATCTTGTGAAACTCCAACAGTAGTACAGATAGTGAATACAACACACCATGTAACCTGGTGTAACCATGTTCAACCTACAATGCAGTCCATTGCTGTGATGTCAGTGCAGTGTCAATAAACCTGCAGGCAATGTCAAATTCAAAATGAACATCATTGTTTTACCTCTGCCTTGCTGAACCGAATGTGTTTACTTCCAGTTTTCCTCCATTTTGCCTCCGGCTAACGCAGTGACGTTGGCGGTAAAGTACAGCAAACTCTTCGCAGGTGGTGAGGCACAGGTGAGTAGAGGCTGGAGGGAGGTGGCCAGAATGTTGGTGCAAACAAGATGCCCAGTGGTGGCATCTGCCGCATGGTCTCTGCTAGGAAGACTCATAGACTTCGACCAGTTGGCTGGTCCAAGCAATAATCCAACAATTCATGTCTGATGGAGGCGAAAGAATAAGTATGGGGCAGTCAGGCAAAACATGTAAGCAGGCTGGAAAGTCTCCTTCACAAAAAAAGAGCAGACAGTCTGGCAAAATGGCAGTGTTCCTAAGGGGGTTTTTATATACTGAGGAGAACAGGTGTAGGCTATTGGCTTGATTGACTTGAGACTGAACAGGCAGTGCAAGTGGAATCTTCTAGAAACCAGAAATTAGTTAGCAATTTTAAAATAAGACAAGAAGTCAGGCAGAGATTGTGATAGAAAAATTATATTCTATTACATTTACCAACCTGCTGCAATTAAATTGTTTTACTGTGCAGATGACAGACTCTCCCTCTCTCTTTATCATTGTCCACAATAGTGGTTAAAATGGAAATGACATTAAAAAAAATGAAATAAAAAGCAAAATCTTTCGGTTGAATTTTTGATTCCTTTGTTATTAACGAGACCTACACTTAACATACTACAATGGTAAATAAGAACATGTATGGTGCTCAGGAGGTAGAGCAGTCGACCACTGTGGGGATAGTGGTTCTGGATAGTGTTGTGATGTGTTGAAGTGTCCTTGGGCAAGAGACTGACCTCTAAGGCCGTGTGGGTGGGTCAAGCCAGCTCCATGACAGCTCTACCATTAGTGTACAAGTATATGTGTATGAATGGGTGAATACAAACTGCTTTGAGAACCAAAAAAGGTATATTAGTGCAGACCATGAAGTCTGAAGAGACAAAATGGCTTTTATCATCTTCTTCATCAGGGCAAAAACAGTAACACAAACTGTTGATGGTAATATTAGACCCGAGCTGAATCTGTTCCGGTGTCATATCACACCAATCACCCGCAGTGTCCAATCACTAACTGATTTCCAATGACGGGATGGTTGGTCCACTAAAATACTCCAGTGAAGAATGGTCTTGTCTTTCCTTGCTCATGTCTCTCCGAGGCAGTTTCCTCCAAACAGAAATAGGGGATTGAGCTGTCAGAAATGATTTTCAGGTCACTCAAGGATTGAGTAGTGAGGATACATGAAATAAGCTATTAGGAAGCATCCACTGAACAGAAAAGAGAATGGCAGTATATCTATGATCCCTTCAATAAAAGGCAACATAATGCTCCAAGAATATATTCTCTTTTACCTAATTCAGTGTAAAGTGGAACTTTTGATTGATGCTGGACTTGCTCACTGTTGTTTATAGTCACTGCTGACTTTATTTGGCTTCATCAATTCAATATTTGGGTTAGATTGGCCAATCTACAGAATCACTGCAGCTCTTCAACTCTGTTTATGAGAGAAATCTACATTCTGTCAGCCCCATTTATTTATTCTGCTCGTCTATAAAAACAAAAAAGTCTTTGAATTATTGAACCAAAAGGTGGAGAATCTCATCATCTACTGTGTACTTCCCCTCGCCAACAGAGACATTTCTGTCATGCTTTGCATAGCTGTTAGAGCTCATACTCCTTTGAAAGAGGAGTGTAACTCTCATAAAAATCCAGTCCTGCCCACTGGATGTTATTCCAATTAAACACCAAAAAACATCTCATTGGAACAGATGGTAAAAGTATGTAATCAATCATTAATCTTCACTAGGCTTCTGACTAGGCTTCCGATTTGTCTTATTTTGAATGTTGTTCTTCAACCTTCCAAAATAAATAAATAAATAAAATAAGATTTGCTCTTAGCAATTACAGACCTAACTCCAAACTCTCTTATTTATCTCAAGTTTTTTCTGTCAGCGGGTATATTTTATTAAACACAACTCTGACAAATTTGAGTCAAGTTTCGGAGCACTGCACAGCACAGGGGCTGCCCTCCTTTAAGCTGAGATGATTTTCCCCTCCTTGCTACTGCTGCTCTAATACTTCTATTCTCAGGGCGCCATTTTACACCACAGACCATGGAATTCGACTTAATGTCCCGAGCAGTGATTTGTTACTGCAGACACCGGTCTCAAATGGTTCAGATCACACCTTACTGTTAGGTCACTTTCTGTTGTTTTAGGAAGTCTATCATCCTCTGCAGCCTCTGTGTGGTTTTCCCTGTGGGCTGATTTCCACACTCACAGTGTTGTGAGCAAAAAATAACAGACTTTTATTTGCTGTGTTTACTGCTCTTTGGAACAAAGAGCACTTTTAGACTTATGATACCACATTAATATCTTAAGTTACTTTTACTCTTGTCGCATATACTTAAGATCTTTTGGGGCATATTGATATGTTTGTTATGTTGACTTCATTCATCCAGACACAAAGATTTGCACCACTAGACTTGCCGAGTCTAATTTTGAAGGAAGCTGCTTGTGGTACACTTATGAAAAAGTTTTAACTGCATATTAGTTCAGTAGTTTGGGCCCACTGGCTGTAGCTACAGCCGGCTGATAGAGGCACGCCACATTAGGTGGCTGTGGATATAGCAAGTACTGTAGCAGTGATAAAATATATAGGATATATAGGAGGTAGCTGTGGATAAAGCCAATCGTAGCGACTGGCGTGCCCACTTACATCATGGCTACAGGAAGTGACTGTGGCTACAGCTGGAGTTTGGTCCTACTGCTCAAATACGTACATGACAATAGGTATTGGTTTCTGTAACTGTCTATGTTTTGCATAGAGAAAGTGTTGCATTTTTCTTTTAAAAGATATAAGCCATGGGTGACTAACTTGTGGCTTGTGGCTGAAAGAGCAGAGCCTCTTTCAGCAAACCTGAGCTAATCATCCACAGTTTAGGGATGTTACTGTACAGTCGTCCCTCTGAAATCACAGGCTTAACTTCACAGTAACTAAATTTTGAAGGTTACCATCCTGTTTGTTGATTTAAACTTCATGCTGATGATGGACGTAAAGGTGTATGATTGTGATTTCTTTTTAGTATTTCAGCATTTGTGTTAGGCGGTGGACGCAGGCACAGAGTTACAGATGTATAACTAGACTGATAAAGGAGCAGCTCATTAATGATTTTAACTCCCTTGGTTATAAGAGAAGAACTACAGCTACTTGATTGTAAATCAGAAGGGGGTTGCATCTTAGATTGTAAATTTAAAGGTTAATAGAGGGACCGGAAGAATAAATTAATGGACGGAAGCTAAGGGGTGTGGCATCGAGGGCATAATGAAGGAGGAAATAGAGGAGCAATAATAAAGTGGTCCTCTTGATTAAACCTTTGCTAACCTCCATTTATTTTGTTGCCTTTTGGACACACAGGATAAATGACCATAAAAACAGCAGCGCTGGAAGCTAAGCACATCTAAATGAGCACTTTAAACATATAATAAGATAGATTAATTAAACTTTTTCATATTGCACTCACAAAAACACAATTAGCCTGGTTCAGCACAACCTTGGTAAACAGTGTTCGGCATTCAACTGGAAATGTAGTGATCTGAATCTCACTTTATATGTAAATAGACCTGATTAATTCACTTCAAAAATACTGATGAAGAACAATGTTTTAGATTTTTGCTGACCCTATGAAAGTTACTTTACTCTAGTTTCTTTCAACAAGGTTAACTCACTTGCAGTGATTTATGCATTGTTAGTGTTGCCAGATTTAATTCACAACAATTAACTCAAACAGACGTAATGACATAAATTGTATTTTGTCTTTGTTTTTGTAGAACTTCTGTCACGATCCATGTCTTGGTTTTATTCAATTTCATTTTTTGCTCTAGGTTTCTTATCTGTTCAAACTCTCAGGTCCACCTGGCCACACTCCTCAGTCACACTCCTACCACGCCCTTACTCTGCTCCTGTACCAGTCCCCTTGTAAGCAGGTCTATTCCCCTCACTTGCCAGATTGTCTGCTTACATGTCCTCTCTAGCCATCTGTTCTCCTGCCTGTTATCTCAATATCGACTCTGCCTGACCTGAACCTGTCTTGCCCCTATTGAAACTGTAAGTCTGATAAATCTGTTATCTGGTTTACTGGTCTTTGGATTTTGGATTTAATGAATATTCTGACTCTGATAACCTGGCTTGTGACTTTGGACTGGACTTTAACCTTGTCTTGTCTCTGCCCTGATCATTACCTGCAGTGTTTATCGTACCCTGATCATACCTATTCTTTGGATTCTCCAGTGTGTTTCTTTTCACTCCCCTGCTTAAGCTACAAACTCACCTGACCCTGCCACAAACTTCATTGAAGCTGCCATCTTGTGCACTCCACCATTTTGTCCCCTCATCTGTCTCTCCGGTCCAGGTATCCACTTGCATCCATCTGCCTTTACTTACCTGCTATACTCATTACACAGCACAAAGGTGGATGTCAGCAGCTGCTCCTTTACATTTAAAGGAACAAATTGAGGTGGTTTTGAAATCTGGTCATGAAGCTTGGTCATGAATTCCTTCTAGTAATGTCTCCCAGGCATGTCCACCTACAAGAACAACTATATACCATGCTGGAGATACAGTATAGCATTTTATCTTGGCCTAAAAGGTTTGCCAGTGCAACGTGACACTTGGGCTACAGCTGTTATTGCAACCCACATGTGGAAGAATCAAAAACAGTTGTATGGATATAACTTGTTTCACATCTTGCAGACAACACCTACTTAATTTCCCAGAACTATATGTAGCAACAGTTCCTGTTCTTCATAACCCTGGGGCTACATGGTTGAGGCTGGATTTCTGCGTGCTTGTGTGTTTGAGATGTTTGATTTGAGACACCGTGATGAAATGAGCTTTAAGGCATGTGTATTACACACACACACACACACACACGTACACACATACACAGCATTGCACTTAAACTTGTTATATTTGTGACAGTGCAGTCACAGAATGGGTCATGTTAAACCAGTTTTGCCTGTCGTTAATGTTAAGGTATTAATTTAACTGCGTCTATAGCAACACATAAGTCCACAACAAATCTCATACCACACTTTTGTAAATATATGATGTTTTTTTATAGCAAATACTTTCAAAATATTTATTTCAAAAGTGAAATATTGCTTATAGAGTACTCTTTTGTGCAGCAAAATGAACAACATTTTTTTATTTCAAAGCACAAAAAACTTTTTGATGTACATGTGTCAAATTCTGAAGGGAAACATTAAATCAATATTTTTTTCTATACAGTCATTTGTGTTGGTTTAAAACTTGTCATCACTTGCTACTGAATATCTTGGTTTGAAAATCTGGCCCAAATGAATTGAATAGCCCTGATGTACTGCGACAACACCTCTGCTGTGACAACTCAAAATGGAAAGTTTTTCAATTTATTCAATACTGAAAATGCCAAACAATGAAGGCTGCCCAGGGGGTTGGGAAGTGGAATATTTTGTTAAAGTTCAAAATCGCATCTGTAGCACAAGCTCAGGTGAATATACCTGCAAGTATATGCAGTTTCTGCATGTGAAATTCTCATTCAAAGCCCTAGTATCTCTAACAATGATTAGCTTTTCTTTCACATGCCAGACTCCTGCCATTTTAAATGGAAATAGACTGAATTACCCCATGGTGATACCCCCCTCCCTCTCCGTCTCTGGATCTCTCTTTCTATCTCTGACTTCATCCAGTTCAAAGCACCTTTGAAGGCAATGCAGAATTGTTTTTTTATTTGTGTGTTTGTTATCTATATGTGTAGCTGTCCAGGCTGTAGGGGTTTGTTTAAAGATAGGAGAGCATACAGTCGGAACGGTGAAGAATGAGATGTTGACGCATAAGCAAAGCACGGATTCATACAAGTGTAAAAAATGCATGCACAAACGCGCTCACACACATACACAAATTTTTATAATATCTGGGCTCACCAATAGCAAACTGGCATGCAGTTCAGATGGGGTTGCCGGGCCTGGCAGTTGCTTTTGGAGGATCAAACTGTAGCTCTTATCTCTGTAGCCTGATGGTCTAACCTCTGTTCCCTGCCATTGGTGTCTCATACAAATACACACACACACACACACACACACACACACACACACACACACACACTATATATATACACACAGCACTGATGCCTTACTTTTTGCCATCTGAGTGACTGCAGCTGAAGCAGCTAAACTACATCGTTGGCCATAAATCTGCTCTTGGGGACGAGAGGAGTGAAGTGAGAATACAGGTGGCTGAGCTTGGAATACTGAACAACCGCTCGCATCCACCCCATGCTATGGTCAAACACCTTACCTGACATGGATGAATGGATCTGGGTAAATCCTTAGGAGCTCAGGGCTTTTGTTTTTACTGGTATTCCCCAGAATTACTCAAAATATTTGAAAAGTTGCTATTGTAATGTGGTGTCCTCTGAAACTCATAAATTCAAATTTTTTGCCACAAATTATTTCTTTAAACTTTAACAT
>OMLM01008700.1:0-18926 GCA_900302695.1 Helostoma temminkii
GAATGGGTGGTCTTTGTTGCCAGTGGCCTTCTCCAGCTGAAACAGCCTCCAGGCATCATTCATCAGGTTCTTCTCATGCTCAGAGTCCACAGCATTCACCTCCCGGTCCTTACAGCTCTCATCAAACAATGGACACAGGAAAAACTGTGCAAACCTGCACAGAGTGCAAAATGAGAATAAAATCTAAATTAAACTGTATAGTTCAGCGTGCAGAAAAAACCTTTGACATACAACAAAGCTACAGAAAGCTGTGTACTGGTTAACATTTTATACATTTGCCCTTTGAGTGATAGTCTAATGCTTCTTGGTGTTTAGGGCCATTTGCAGACAGACACAAAGCCATAACAAAAATTTTGCATACAAAGTACAAAGTGAAACCAACTGCCATGCAAATGAAGAAATGTTAAGCCAACAAAATTTGAAAGTTTATAAAGATATGCCCTGAGGTATATAATATATGGTTTATTGCCAAAAGCCATGTTTTTTCCAGACTAAAATGTCACAGCACCTGGTTTAGATCAACAAAACTCAGAAAATTCTTACTATGATTCTTAGCAAAATCCATCTCTTAAAACTCAGTGTTAAGTTCAAAGAATTAAGTTGCCAAAGCACAAAGCAATAATAGTAAAACAGTGGTCTTTATTTTTATTAAAGCAAGGAGGCTAAAATAATGCAGCCAGGAAAGGACACACATGATCCTTGCAGTCAGGCATCATAATTAATATTTCAACATTCCCTGCACTGTCCTTTCCTATCACTGAACTCCAGATGGCCTTCACAATTCACTGCTACGGGAGCAGAATTAGCCTGTCACAGCGAGTGAACTATCATTCATTTATAAGTAGGTAAGCTTATCCCAATAGGTTAAATTCTGCCCGACTGCCCTCTCCAAACCACCACAGCTGACATGTGAGCAGAGCCCCCTGCAAGGCTAAAGACATCAGTGTCACCCTGTGCCTGGGGTTTCTAGTCTGAGGGGGTTAGAAATTGTTCTGACAGTTACAAAAGAGAACACAATGAAGGTGGTTCTGGTAACCAAAACAAAGAAAACAATCTGACAGCTATGAACATCTGGATTGCCATAGTAAAGTTACTAAACAGCCTTTTGGGCAAACAGAGGACATTTGCCTTAATGCATCAAAAAGGCTGTGTTAGTGCACTAAATGTGGTGGACAAGAGATTAGTTGAGTCTTACTGGCTTTCAAGTACTTAACGTCAGGTTTGTTAATTATGGCTAACATTTGCATAGGCCAAACCATAGTAGGGTGCCAAAGTCCACAGCTGAGCACACCCAGATTAACACAGGATCCACCAAAGATACACACAAGATATACCTATGAGCGGAATAACTTTAAGTTCATAGCAAAATCAATCACATTAATTACCTATCTAGTGCTCCTTGCAAGTGCTCATGGGACACGTCAAAGTAGTAGTTGGTATGCTCCCCACTTGTAAAGGCATTGGAGCTGCCTGCATGCTCGCTAAGGAATTGGCTGTATTCGTTCTCCTTAGGATATTTCTTAGTTCCCAGGAACAGCATGTGTTCACAAAAGTGAGCCAGGCCAGAGATGTTTGGAGGATCCGAGAGTGAACCTGTGAAATTAAGAAAAAAGACGACAAAAATTTTTATTTAATTAATCTGTATGTTGCTACACACTTCACACAATCTAACATCTTAAATTTTTAGACCTTTTAGACCAAGCTATAATTGAGCATAGCAGAACAAAAAGTGGGGACAAAAAACACCCGATCTGTAATCTGCAAACAGCTATATGTTTGAGCAATTATTTATCTTAAACCAGTACACTGAAATTACTACAATAATTTAACGTAAATTGTTAAGATGATGCAGGGTAAGCTTCTACTCTTAGAAACTGCTGTACTCTAATACTAATCTTACTTTCCCTTTCACTGCAACTCTACCTCTTTACAATACAAGAATAAACTGTCACCATAATTTTCTCTTCCTACAATATATGTAACCATAAATCCAATTGCTTCTTGCCTCTACTGCTTTCCAAAAAGTATGTTGAAAATGGAAAAAAAAAAAAAAAAACAAAACCACAAAAACATTTCTATCTGACAGTATGATGCAGATGAAAGACCCTTACCTATGTGGACATCCAAAGCAGCAGATGATTTGTCTGTTGTTGGGTCACTGATGAGTATGGCCTTAAGGCCATTGTTAAATTCTAGGCCTCTGTAAACCCGTTTGTCCTCAGGAGAGCGAATTATGTCACTAACCACCCTCCTCACAGCTTGGTCGGTCATTCTGAGTGGCAAGGATGACACCAGCCTGTGCTAGTGGGATGTAAAGTTAAAGTTTAGTACAGTCACACTGTGCCGTGGGCACCTTCTGAATTAACCTGACAATGGCTTAGGAAGATTTGAAAAAGTAATTTCAGTATGCTATGCTTGGACGACACAGTAATGCAACAAATTTGTTAACAATGCTAGCTTGATTTTAAAAAAAAAGTCTGAGTGACACTCTTTCAGACTATACATCAAAAATGCCCATTGTAAGATGACTGAGCAAATTACATTTTAAACCGTTCTGAAATACAACCAATTAACCTGTTTGGATAACAATTAGTTTGTGTAGTCACTTTATATGACGCTAATGATGATCTTCAAAATTATATATCATTATTATTTATTTTCTCTTTTTTAAGTTAGCCCGACAACAAAGTTGAAAATACGTATTATTTAAGAGGTACAATTACGAGGACAAATCACAATTTACTGTCAACTAACTGAAAACAAGCACTAACGCTGCTTGCAACAGAGATTAGCTATCGTAATTCGCTAACATTAGTTAGCTGGGGAACATGAATTACCCCAGCAACAGCAGAAAAGCTAGCATTAGCTCGCTAAATGAGCAACAACAGCCACATAAAGGTCACAAATCGTCCGAGTGGTAATCAGCTTGACTTGTGTAGTCCAGTTGTAGACTTTAATTCTCTGCTGTAAAGTGCAATAGAATATACACTGTAAACCAAACAGCTACAAAATTGGTTACAATTTTGCTAACTTAGCTACTTATGTAGCAACAATGCTAACAGGTTCAGTCTAGCTAACTGGTCAACAACCGGCATTAACTGCTCGAGCAGCTAACGCTAACCTTAGTTTGATTGCTAGCTAGCCTCACGTTTGGTGTAAAAATTACTATAAAAGTTATAACATTTGACTGACAACACTTACCTAAAATCTTGGTTAAGATAGAACTCTTTGCCTACTAACTGACGATATCTCGTAAACTCGACTGTCCGGTTAATGCACTTAAACATTCTTTACACCTCTAGAAAACAAACCTAGGCCACCATCTTTGAATAGACGTAAGTAGTAGATCACAGAATAGAGCGTGATACAAAACGGTACGTTATCCAATCTGTAGTAGATTTACCGAGTAATACATTTCACCACAAAAACAACTGAAAAATATGCTGACAGTTTAAATTAAAGTGACTCACATGAGGCAAACTTTCTAACCTATTTCGAAAAATCGTGTTGCGTCGTTGATTCTGGTATCGATTAGGTGACCTGCGAGTGGATTTGCATTGACGTTCTGCGTATCAGATTAGGGATCAAGCATTGTCATGCACATTCATCTGCGTATGCAGAAATGAATACAAATGGTGAAAAACTGTGTATTCTACACACAATTCAACACGTTTACTGTGAGAATTAAACTGACGCGAATTTTTACCGATTTACCGATTATGTACATACCATATACCACACCAGTGGTAGTATCAGGAATGCCTGTTTTTATGTAGGCCCACTTAAAATTTGAGAAGTGCTTAGAATGAGTGTAAGAGGGATTGGGTGTTGTATGTTAGAAACAATTCGCCGTTTGTTGTGTCGTTACATATACATAAAATACAGTCAATGGAACTTGAAAATGTTAGAAAAACAAGGGGATGATAAACTGAGTCAGTAACATGACTAATGACTGGGAAGAAAAACTTCAGAAACATTAGACATTATTGGATTTTTACACTGAAATGTAACACAGTGAACACCTGAACACAGGATCGTGTTCATCCATCTGTAACAACTTGATCATTAGGTAAAAGATTAAAAATCGCAATGGTTACCTTTTATACAACAACTCTTATCTACTCAATCAGTGTTAAACTTGAAGTCTTTAGATGAGTGGAACCAAGACTTGTAGACTGACGTTGGAAGTGTTTGGATCTTAGTGAAGAACATACAATACAGAGCTCAGATGCAGAGATCATGAAAAGGTGATTGGTGCCTGTTTAACATCATCAGTGAAGCATGGAGGTGGAAATGTGATCAGATGCTTTAGCAATGGGAGAGTGGGTGATCTGCATTGTGTGTAATGCATTCTCATTGAGCATGGATGCCAACTTCCTGGTTGTAAAGGGATCGTTTGGAGAAGAAAGCAGCAACTGGGATACTCTTTGTGATGGCTTGGCCTCCTCAATCACCACACTGAGTTGTTTAAAGTACACGGACTCAGTACTCAGGTAAAAGTTTACTATATATTCCACTGCAAATAGAAAAGCCATTTAAAAAAAGTAGTATAAAATAAATATAAAAGAAAAAGTTCTCACTAACAAAACTGTGTTTTTAAACAAAGTTGAATTAGATAGATAAAACAGAAATCTGACAAATTCTGGAAATTATAGTAAAATGTGTTGTTACCTACAGACTGTGGCACAAAAAACTGCAGTTGATGAAGTTAGGGTTGATTTTAACCACCTTATATAGTGACATGGAGTTAATCCATAAATGATACGCCAGCATTTTATTAGATTCTAAAGTTTTTATTATATTATTATTATTATTTTTAAGGAATCTAAACCTGTGAAAAGTAACTTGCAGTAACAAATACGCAAAATAAATGTAGTGGGGGTAAAAGTATTTTGCCCTATTTGCCTCTGATCTGTAGTAGAGTAAAGTAAAAATAACATGTAATGGAAATACTGCAGTAAATAAGTCAAATTGTACCCAAGTACAATACTGTACTGTACACTGTCACTAGCGCAGGTGCGCAGCAGCTAAAAAGCACATCATCATATGTCCACTAGATGGCGACAAATGTCTTTACTTGTACAATATAACCTCTTTCAACCCGTCATCACCTTCCACTGGAAACTCCAGGAGCACTTAATGAGTTTCTATACAGGTAGTGATAGCCCATAAAACAACTTTGCTGTAATAAAATGGCCTTTCCTTTAGCTAATAATGAATAGATGCTGGCTATAGTTGCAGGAGCATTTTTATAACAACCACTCAGCAGGTCGTTTTAGGGACTTTTTTTTTTATTTTTTTTTTAGCACCTACAGGCTTAATGTCCGACAGGTAAGCAGTGATTTTATAAGTATTTATTCACACAGATTATTTGACTAAAGTATAGGGGTCAATAAGGTTTAAGCCATGCGACATCACAGCTGATTGTCAGAAGTTGTTTGGAAAGTCCTGTTATCTACCTCGTGTATTTGCATTGAAAGGGGAAATGATTTCGAGAGTGACACTCATGGGATTCACACTGCTCCTCCTCCTTTCAATCTCTACTCTCTTCTCCTGTAAATCACTCTGAACACAACAGTGAGACCATCACAGGATCCTGGCTGCAATGGAGGACTCAACCAGCAGAACAACCAACAAAAGAGTTGTGGCAGTGGTGGGCGGTGGTTTGGTAGGACAGAAACAAAAGTGACTTATGAATTCATTTTGTATTTGTATCTAAAAGTGTGGAATAAAGGGGGAAAGGGCTGAAAACAGTGTTTAAGATGGTTTCTACAGTGTTAATATGGGAAATATTGAGAGATAATTATTTTAGGTTTGAAATATTAAGCCACAGTGATTTTGGTTTAAATGTGCTTTTTCTATGTTATGATATAGGTTGGGGCACTAAATGCCTGCTTCTTTGCCAAAAGGGGGTTTGATGTGGAAGTCTTTGAAAGTAGGGAAGGTAGGTTTCAAAGCTTGCACGCTTAAATATTTCACATTTCCTGTACAGGTGAATATATAAACATTTCTGCTTTTAATGGAAACATTTTGTACAGATATCCGGAAAGCCAAAATTGTGAGGGGAAGAAGCATTAACCTGGCTTTGTCTCACAGAGGCCGACAGGCACTGAAACATGTTGGAATGGAAGAGAAGGTACGCTGGTTGAATATTGACAGTTCACGTAGTGGAAACAAGGTACAGTTTATCCCAGGACTGCGGGGACAAGGGTTATCCCACCATGCCTAATATGTTTGTCTAGAACTGGTCTAAAAGTAAACCAACAAACTGGTACCCTGCACTTGTCTAGGTCATAAATTATTTATGCCCATAAACATGTCATAGCCATCATGTTTTGTTTTAGCTGGATTTCTAATAATGAAATATTAAATTTGTGGGGAATATGTCCACACTGCTGTTTTTTAAGACAGTCTATTCAAGATGTTTTATTTTGATATCTGAGGTCAGCAGTGTGTTTTATTGGTTCATTTTGTCCTGCTGAACATTTTAAGCACGGCACAGAAACCTGCATCACACACCTTTTTTAAATCTTGTGTGACTTTTCAGCATGACATTTTCAGTCCACTTTACCATATGATCTCCTTGATCTTCAGTAATAATCTATTTTTTCCTCAGATTGTCTCACAGGGGATCCCCATGCATGCAAGAATGATCCATTCACTGACTGGGAAACAGTCCCCAATCCCTTATGGCAAGAAAGGCCAGGTGAGCTAACTGTTGGTTTAATATGAATGTTTTTTTTAACATTCAGAATACAAAGATTGCAAGGACTGTGATGAGGTCCCCTTGCCAAATGCCAATCAAAGGATTAGAAAACAACTTGTCTGTCAACTTTTTTAAAGGTGTGTGATATTACTCACATCTAACCAAAGAACACACTTAATGACTTGTATAACCTACTGTTTTGGAGGCTTGGTATATTGATAACCTCACATAGGGTGTTAGTACTTTCCTAACACCCTGTGTGTTACTGGACAGAATATTCTACAAGTTGTTGTTCCACAAGTGAAACACAGTGTAAGAATTGCCTCATGTTCAGAGATTCTGCCTGCAGATTAAATATTAATTTTGTTGTGTAAGTTTGCTAGACCTCACATGCTCCAACACAATGTTTTGGTGTGTTTCTATATAGAAGATACAAAGAAACTGCAGTAGAACTGGATGCATGTTAGATTTAAAGACACAGCAAATGTGACGAGTGACTTGTGTAGTCAGACTGAAATTATGTCACCTAGCAATGATAGTGCAAAGAAAAAAAAATGAGGGTTGCATTGTATAAGAAAGTGACTTGTATCTATTGTTAGGATGTCTGTAAAAAGTTGCTGCTGCTGATCTTAAATCTCATGTGGTAAATAAAACAGAAATGTACAAAACAGGACAGTGAATGCACAAGGAAAAGTGAATGTAGAGAGCAACTATATAATCCCAAGAGGCTTCCTCTTCTCATTTTAAATTCACAGCATTACATTAGGAAGCTGTAGTACGTGCAGAATCCCCCTGTAATAGAGATTGTTCTCCTTTCAGTACATCCTGTCTGTAGACCGAGCCAATTTGAACAAACAGCTGTTAACAGGTAAGAACAAAGTACGTTGCAAATGTAATTCAGCCAAAACAGCACAGCTGGAACACTAATAATAAACACTGTGTGTTTTGAATCATGATAACCATGATGTTTACTTCTGTAACACTGTCAGTGTGGTACTAATGAATTAAATACCATAATAACAGGGAAACACAAAAGGCTGCAGCAGCACAAAGTGAAACATGTGCAAACAAACTGCATGCACCACCACTATAAGCTACTGATCATACCAGGCTGAGTAACCATGTCATTGCTAATTAATTATTTTTTTCTAATAGAAATAATTTGTTTCTTCCTTCAAAACATTGTGTTGTATTACATCATATATATTTCCAAACTATATATTATAAAGTACATTTAGTAGTAAATTTTCAAGTGTGGATGCTCAATACAGTGAACTCTACCCAGAGCTCTACCAGGTTAAGAACGTACTGTACTCGTCCTTCCCACCAGTTGTTGCAAATTAGACCATTTTCCAGTGAGCTGAGCCTTATTCAACTCTTAAACTCCCTCAGAGCATTAGAGGATGTGTTTGTCTTTTTGTGCTAACAGGATTTTGTCTAATATTTAATGTAATTAGATTGCATGGGTGTGAAAGAGCTGCTAATGGTAAACTCATCATTCTTGTCCTGACTTCTGGAATGAGATCAAGAGATTTTGGAAAGTGTGACAGCTTAAGCATCAGCTTTTATAGAATCAGATGTACCGACTGCTGACTTACTGCATGTTGTTCATCATGCGATTCATGCTTATCGGCATGAGGTCATTCCCTCTCAGTGGGATATAACCGCTGCTATTCTGTATCCCCACATCATTTAAATTAAAACTGCAAATGTTTTCTGAACATTTTCTATCACCTGTCAATTTAACATACTGCTGTTATGTACTGGCCTGTGACATAAGCTGTTTTCGTAACTCTTACTCCCACAGACGCAGACACATATCCAAACACTAAATTGAACTTCGACCACAAAATGCAAGACTGGAGTCCAGAAACAGGGCTAATGACCTTTGTCAGGTAAATAGTTACCGATCTTATACATAGACACACACACACACACACACACACACACACACACACACACACACATAATATATGGACGGTGATCAAGGAGCAGTGTGACCTGGCACATGTTAACCAGATGGTGATAAATGCGTTGCCTTTAAAGCATTTTTAAGACTTTTTAGTGGCTTTGTAATTGGTCGTCCTTGAGGTAAATGGGACCCACGCTTTACAACCTAATTAACACTGAAGCACCTCTTGGTCTTTTTAGTTGTGTGAATTAACATACGCGTGCAGTGAATTATTAACACAGCGTGCAGGGTCATAGAGTTTTTTTAAATTGAATTGAGCTTATCGATATTTGATGTGTGTATAATTGTTCTTATCTATTATTATAATTTTTTTAAGCCAGGTGCTACAAGATGTAGATTGGAATGAGTCACTGCAGTTATTTTCACAGTGAACGAACTATTTAATTTAATTTGGTTCTGTGTAAAGGCTAGGAGTATGCCTCGAATCCAGTCACCCTGTTCTGCAAGGTACACATCCAGGACACATCCCTTCCCTTCCCCTGTAGTTGAACAGTGACAGTTCATGTTTGCTCTCTCCAGCTTATATGATGAAATGTGCATGGATAACCCATTTCCTTCCAGGAAATGTTCAAAGATAGCCATCAGAATAAAATACTGCGGATGCACATGATCTCCTTTGTTTTATAGTCTGGTCTGTAATTGTTTAATTACTTAAGACTTACAGATCATTATAAGTCAAATTTAGATTCAGGATCATCTAATTATTCAGATCAGTCAGAATGAAATATTTCGACAACTAACTGATGAATTGCAATGCAATTACTTGACAATGTACATGTATGTATGACAACATGTCATCAGAAAATGGCACCCAGTTGAGTTCATTTCAAACAACCCCTACAGTACTTATACTCAGGTCATACATAAACCAAAAAATTAAAATAAAATAATCAACTATTAAGGAGAAGAAATGTCTGCTTTTATTTTGAATTAAATGTCCATTAGACATACACCTGCCTGAAACTGAAGCCCAGGTAGTGGTATCGCACCAAGCAGGGCTACTTAGAAAGCCAGGTAACTTCTAAAGTCACATGCAACAACTTTTTGAACTTTGAACTTTTGAAGATTTGTTAACAAAAAGCAATAATCAGTACTTATTACCAGTGACAACCAATATGCTCTAGTTTCGCTCTACAAATTCTGATTCAAATAAACTTTAAACTTTAGCCAAATATTTATCACATATGAGCTGACAAAGCAGTTCCTGGAACCTAAACCTGTGCTAACTAGAGCACTCCCATCTCTGTTGGCAGGTAACTACACAAGGCATTGCAGAAATTTATTTAACTATCTCAATCATTATTCAAATATGAAAAATACAAATAATTGAATTACCAGCAACGTGTTGAAACTACTACTGGAACTACATGTACTTTGTAACTCAACAGTAATTGTTAACATTGGGTGTTACCATTTCTACCTCATTCAGATCAGATCTCAGTGTCAGCATTTAATTCTAAGGCAGCTCTTGCCCGTGGCACAGCAAACTATGCTAGGGAGTGACGAGAATACAGCCAACAGCTTCCTGATGCAGCGCCTAAATGCAGTGATGAAAATGTGTTTGTATTTCGGCCAGAAAAGCCATCATCCATTAGTGTTACACAGATGCCGCCAAAACCACTTTTTAAAGTGAGTAAATAAATTCAATGCAGGTGACAATATCAGAACACTACACTTTTTGTAAAGCAACACTTTTTCATAAGTAAGGTGTGAAAATCAAAATGTCAGTTGTATGGTTTTCCAAGTGACAAATAGGAAAGATAAAATGCTACAGGTTTGAGTACAGACTTTTAAAACCTTTTGTGTATGTGATGAAAACTGTGAAACTCAAAGCTCAAATGTACCCAAAGGGATAATTTTTAAACTCATGAGGGACAGTCTTGGTGACAGATCAAGTATATGACTATATGACATAATTGAATATGTAAACTGCTTGTGGGTATTTTCCTAATGTTAGTTATCCTCGGGTTAAGCAAGAAAACAATTAGCCAGTTAAATTAAGTTCTTGTAATCTTCGGCCCATTATCCATATGCAACGTTTCTCAGGTCAGATGGGTCTAAGGTGCAGATCAAAGCAGACCTAATTGTTGGCTGTGATGGAGCTTTCTCTGCAACGCGCAAGCAGTTCCTACGTCGCAGCCGCTTCAACTACAGCCAGACCTACATCCCTCATGGCTACATGGAGCTTACCATGCCACCCATCAATGGGGAGGTCAGTCTGTACAGCACCCTCCTTTCATTGAAGACGGTGACACCCTGATAATGCCTGACCCACAATTTTCAAAACCGCTTCAATTACTTCAGCTTATTGTTTCTTTTTTTTGTTTGTTTGATTTTCATCACCATCTTCAGTTTGCCATGAAGCCTAATTATCTGCACATCTGGCCACGAAACACATTCATGATGATCGCCCTGCCCAACTTGGTGAGTGTGGATTTTTTTTTTCTACTGTGTTCTGTGGCTGCACTTTTTTCAAAATATAGCAGTAAATTGGGCATTGAATGTCGAATATGTTTGTGCTTGTTACATCGCATCATTTGGCAAATGCTTTCTGGTGCAGACTGAAGCACAATCAATTTCTTACATTTTAAGGCATGATTGAACTCTGGGATGTCCTCATATAGTCAATTAGCCTTATTTACAGATACATCACAGCCTGTAGAGGCTAAGTTGTCAGGAATCTTACACTGCAAAATGTCCTGGCTCAACCTACTTTTCACACAGCACCCGTGTCTTTCTTCTAATCTGTGTCTCTGTCTGATGTCTCGCTGTCTCTCCTGTCCGTCTTAATCTCACAATCATTTTTCTGCATGACTCAGCGTAACAGTGAGACCAGGTTAAGACACCTGACATTGGATTTGCATTGTCAGCCACTGTCCCAGTTCCCAGAAACACATAAGAGCTGAAAATAAGAGAAAATACATCCCCGCTGCGGTGGATACCATGGTAACAGAGACAGTGCTTAAAGACCCCCGGCAAGACTGTGATGTTGATAGATAGTTCCAGCTCTGATGGGCACATAATGACACGTCCTCATGCTCAGTTCACTGGATAGAGCTTGATGATTACATTTCCATTAAGGATAGAAGATTCTATAATTCAGCTGGGAAGACTGCATTAGCTAGGTGCACCTAATAAACTGGCAACTGCATGTACAGCATATTTTCACATGTACAAATGCACATCTCAGACATATGCAGGAGAGATTCTACAAATACAGACAAAACAAATTGCACTATGAAAAGGTAGTTATACATGTTATTAACAATAAAGTCATTGTCCAACAATCAGCTGCTGCATTTGCCCAGTTCCCCTGACATGATCTGCAAATAAGAATTAAGCAAATGTTAGTACAGACACTCATGGTCCCCACAGGATGATCCTATAAATAACTAATGAAGTCAAAATTTATACAGTACTTTTACTCTAGTAATGTACTCAAAGCTACAATGCAATGCAAATGTTTAAGCTGGAGCTAACATGAGACTCTAAATCAATCCACTTTGAGCCCTGCTCTGCTGCGCTCTGTTATGTTCTGCCCAGCACTTCAGGCAGTTGTTGTTATGAAATTAAATGTACTAATATGTTTAGTAGGACATGCCTTGCTGAAAAAGTATCTCTGCACTGCTTGGCATCCTATTCAAAAAGTCTAGATCACAAGCTTCCAACAACACCTATCCATGTGTTGATATGTGGGAGCACATTTCTTGTATAAAAATATTTTTAAAAGTTTGTACTACATTACTTACTTCCTTACTCTAGCACTTTATTGTTATAGTACTTTGCCATTCACACTCACATTCACACCTATGGGTAATTTAGAGTAACCCTTAACCTAACTGCATGTCTTTGGACTGTGGGAGGAAGCCTGAGAACCCAGAGAGAAGCATGGCGAGAACATGCGCTACACACTCCACGTAGAAAGGCACCTGACAAGAAGTGTGACAGTAGATTTAAGAGCTCACATCTTCACTGGTTTTGTTTTTCAATTTAGGACAAGACATTTACTTGTACCCTCTTCATGCCCTTTGAAGACTTTGAGAAGATCACCACGGGAGATGAAGTCATCAAGTTTTTCCAGAAATATTTCCCTGACACCATACCACTAATAGGAGTGTAAGTGACTTTCTCACCTCCCGCCTCTCTCCTGTCTCCTCTTTCCTTTTTTCTCCCTGTCTGCCTTTATCCCTTCATCCAAACTGCCAAGCCATCCTCAAAAACAGTTTGATTTCCCATCATCCTGCGGACTTCAGCTATATTCAGGGCCGCGATCTGTGAAGTGTGAAATTGAAGACCTACAGTTACATGGCTTTGTGCACAGAGCTATTAATTTGAGGTGAACCATATGTTGCAGGTGACAGACAGACAGGGGAGGCATTAGCTGTACAACTGCTTCAGGCTTTTCATTAAGTGAGCTCCTTTCTACATTGACTTATATATCCAGGCACGTACCACTTAACACATACTTTACCTGGCTGTTTAAATTTACCCGGACACACCAGGCAGTTTAGTGTATATAGTTTATACAGATGTGACAGATGTTTTTGTATGAAGCAAAAAAAAGAATTACTCAAACTTAGCTTTTCTCTCTTTATTTTCCATTTGTGTCTCGCAGGGATGCTCTCAAGAGGGATTATTTCCGATTGCCTGCACAAGCCATGGTGTCTGTTAAGTGCTCCCCATATCACATTGACAACAAATGTGTCCTTATGGGCGATGCAGCTCATGCGGTGGTGCCTTTTTATGGGCAGGGGATGAATGCCGTAAGTAGCACTGAATGGAGCAGAATAAACAGCAGAAAAGAATTGAATAGACAGTCATTCCTCCCATTGTGTTTTACAGGGCTTTGAAGACTGCATTGTCTTGGACGAAATAATGGATCAGTTCAATGAGGATTTCAGTAAGTACTAAATGAACAAAAATTCAAAAAGTTGTACAAAATCTGACTGTTTCTCTTTGTGTATTTGTGCAGGAGCTGTACTTCCTGAGTATAGCAGAGTGCGAGTGCCAGACGACCATGCAATAGCAGACCTGGCCATGTACAACTACATTGAAGTAATACACAGTTATTCAATGTGACTACCTTTGTGCAACATTGCAAACATGGAAAAACTCAGACTACCGAAGAGTTTTTAGCAAACTCTGCCTTTCTCTATGCAGCGTTGTTACTTTATTTCCAAGTTTTGCTGTTTTGGTTTCAACAATCCCATAGGATTTAAACAACTACGCTCTAAAGACCTGTTATCTATTCAGCACCAAACATCAGACACATTTAGTGATTAGCTGACGCACATAGCAGATACTTCTGTGAAGAGCTAAATGAACACTCACTGTCAGACTCACATTCATCAAGTGGACAAAAATACATTTAAAATGTCCTATTAAGTTTAAGTGAAAGTACAAGCAGCAAAATGTTTTGTGCCCGTGTACCCATTAGCTCTACCTTGATTTAGTAACCAAGATAGAGCTAATTTAACAACTTTATATTCTACTCAAAAGCAGAGTATGGTGGGTCAGGCTCAAGACTGAGGCCACCAGTCATAGGAATACTTACCCAACTGTTGTCTATGAGGTAGAAAATACAATATTTCCACCTTTAAGGCAGAGCCTTCAGAAATATGAGTCAGCATCACTGGAAAGTAAAATACACTTACTTCAAATTGCGTATGTACAACACTACTTTAGGTGTACTTACAGTAGTTACATGCCACCATCAGGACTGAATTAATTCAAGCTATAGACTGACTTTCTCTCTATAGCATTGCAGCTTATTAACACTGTAGATTTGTATTAATGTGACAATTATCACACATGCTGCTTAGTTGTTATTTATGTATTTCCCAATGTTTGCACACAGTTAGTAGTAGCCAGTGATTGAGAATCATGCTGTGCTCTTCACATAAACATTTACAACTTTAACTGGTAATTGTTTTACTGCTTGTTCATGAGGTGTGTAGAAAGGCTGTTCAGCTCCCCTAACCATCTGCCCATTAAAATTCATGCACTCAAGAAGCCACTTATTGCCCTGAGCACTGTCATTATTTTTACACACTTTGGTGAATTGACTGCAGCATTTAGTTTTAGCCCAGCTGACCATTCCTTTAGTAACATAGAGGAGATTATGTGATTTTTCTGATGTGGCTGTAAGATGCCATAACAGTATGAAAAACACATAGCTCCCTTTACTAACACACTTTTTTTGCATTGTTTTGCAGATGCGAGCACATGTCAACTCCAAATGGTTCCTTTTCAGAAAATATGTTGACAACTTACTCCACTTCCTTATGCCAAAGACAATAATACCACTATACACTATGGTAAGTGTCATAATAAACAAAATTATTACTATGATGTTGCTCAACCTAGTACACAAACCTGTTTATCTTGTTACCCTTCACTGTCTGCAGGTCACTTTCACTAGAACTCGATACCATAAAGCTGTGCAGCGCTGGCACTGGCAAAACAAAGTAAGTTCTGCATACAATTGATCATTTTGGGAATATTTCATGCCTTTGAACATCTGAATATTGTAATTTGGGACTCTTTTGAAGTCGCAGTATAATCAGTAGTGAGCATAAAAGGCGGATGTGATTCTCACTGGGTGAATAATTCCTATTTTAGAAACGTTTGATTTTTTACTGATGTAAACACAGGTTTGCTGCACAAAGACATGTTTCTGATTTCCACACTTGCTTGTGTGAGCATTATATTAAGAGGTGTTTGTGTCCACTTTCTATACTTCGTGGAGGCCACACACATTATTATAAGCATTATATTGTACAGGTGTTCCTAATAAAGTAGCCAGTGAATGTATTACCACAGATGTCAAGTAAAGCACAACAGGGCATATAAAATTTTGATGTGCTCAAAATGGAAGTTCTGTGTAATGGTGTGAGGTGTAAGACTGACAAAGCTAAATGCAAACTTAGGATTATTATGCAGCTTTAGTAAACATTGTTTATGTGTTTCTCACAGGTGATAAACTGTGGCTTGCTATTGAGTGTAACAGGAAGTGTTGTGGTAGGTTCCTACCTCCTCGTTAAAAATCCTCCCAATATCAACAAGCTCATCATCTCCGCTGAGAGAATGTGGAACAGACTTGTGGACCTCAGGACCTCTTAAGGACTGGCAGAATCTGACACGACAAATCCTAGAATCCTAGAATGAACTTCGAATGATTAATTAGAGTTTGATTGGATCCTCTAACTGACAGTGACGGCTCTGCCAGGCAAATGAATGCAGACAGTAATGATTGTTACAAGCCATAATGACTGATCATATGATCTCATCAGTGGTTAAAGGATAATGGTTTCACTGAAGGATCCCAGCAGTGGATTTTTTTAAATGGCTTGATATATTCTCATGCCATCTTCATAACACGAACACACTAAACTCTTTAACAAGGGTGTAGGGTTGTGTGAGATTATATTGGTGTTTCTAAAAGAAGTGAAAATAACTGTTCCCTCATCTCACCGATACTGCCATATCTAGAAGATGCCTTTGGCTTTATTTCCTCCCCTGTCATCCTATGTTTTTGTTTAATAAGGCCTTTTGGGACAATATTAATCCTGTATCAACAATTTCTTAAAGGAATTTTCTCATGTTGGGAAATATGCTTATTGACTTTCTTGATTAGCGTAAGATGAAATGTAGACTGTATTCATATCTAGTGGTTAGCTTATAGTGCCTAGAAGTGTGTGTGTGTGTGTGTGTGTGATTGTGTGTTGGGGCTATGCTCAATTAACATGCTGTATCCTATTCCATTTAATGTATTAATTCATATAAAACATAAACAAGAATTTCATACCAACATGAGGATCTATTTATATTTGGGGTGAACAGCAATGCATAAAAAAATTAAACCTTTTGCTTTAATCAGTTTTATTCAGGTTCAGGTTCCACAAAATTGAATTGTTAGAAAACAAAATTTGTTTTCAGGTGACATAATTCCCTCTCATTGAATCAACATCTGTTGTCACCTGTTTACCTATACTGGCTGTGTTTACATGCAGTTAAGAAATCAGATTATAAATATGTATAGAGACAGAAGAGAATGCTTCACAGCATCTTTTTTGTTTTCAGTGTTGGGCAAACTAACAGCGCTGAGAGAGAGAAACGCAGAAAGAACAGGGCTGTATATCACAGCACATACTCATTGAATTAAAGAAATACCCAACGAAAAGTTACCTATTTAGATGTCTGCAGGACACTTTATGTTGGTGTTAGTTTTAATTGGTCTTTAGGTGGACTCAATTTAAAACAAGGCACCATCGGTATTTCAAGGATTTCTGCATTCATTCAACGGCTTCTCTCAGCTGATAGTAGAGAGATATCTGTAACCGTTGTTTTGTCAAAAGCCGATTAGAAACCTGGTTATGCGTTTACATGCCGGGGTAATCGGCGTTCTCTGCGAGAAATCTACCTGGTGAAGTCAGGTTTCTCAAATCCCCTACTGTGCTTATGGAAACCAGGTTTCCCGTTTACAACACATTAAGAAATTAGCTTGTTTGAGAAAGCTGATTGCAACCAGATTTCTAAAGCACATGTAAATGCACTGACTGATTTGAAGGACACTCATTTCAGTGATGTACTAACTCTTGGCAAAAATGTATTTCCCATAATTCTTTGACAATTCTTGAAACCTGTAGGTATAAATGTAAAGACCACTCACTACTTATTTTTGCTGAACTGTCCATCCATGCATTATAACTGCTTTTCAGTTTTTTTTACCAGCTATCTATTCATCAAGTCTATTCATAGCTGACAGCCCAGGAGGTTATGAAAGGTGTATCTCACTGGAGAATATTCAAGGCCCAGTCTCATCTCCCCTTATCTAATTACACTCCTGCAGTCCTCATACATATAATTCCACCAAATGTCATTTCACAGTGACTGTTCTTGTCACACCGGAGGCTTGGATTGGAATGAGATAAGGTGCACAAGCCAGTTAGCTTAAAATAGGATCTGTTTATTGAATCCATACACAGTAATGTCAGTTTGTGTACTATGGTTTATGGCTAAAGAGCTAAGGCTTTTTTCCATTTTACATGCTTGCAGTTGGGTACCAACCAAAAGAAGATCTGTCACCACATGTTGATCCAAACTCAGGTCCATAACTATGCTGGCCTACAAATGTTCAACACACTCCTACAGTTGTCACATATACTGTATGGCATATTTCATAAATACACGTGATTCTCTATAGACACATAATACTATCTGTTGACTACATTAATATGTACGTGTCACCACAGCTGATGGTAGATGAGGATATTACACGTTTTACCTGGCCAGAATAAACACTGTCAAGAATTAGGTTTAGCAGAGGTCCTGGGCTGAACAGTTGGGAATTTACAAATCTGCAGCAGAAACATCCAAAAAGGGTCAGACAGGAGTGTTTTGGCTTGGAGTTGCATGTTGGGTCCCTAAGGCATACTGAGTGGTAGGGTGAGAAGTCCAGTCCTTGTTTCTCACAACGGCCTCACTTGAATGACGTTAACCTCAGAGGAATTTCCAGCCTTGGAGGTCACGTCCAATTGATGGAAGTCATCGCTGGTGATAATGAAGACGATGGAGGAGGAGCTGAATGTCACCCTCTTTTTGGGTCGCTCCTTGCTACCGCATGAGCTGGACATGACGATCGGTCGAATGGGGCGCTCGACCCGAGGCAGGGGGCGCTCTTTGAGGTTGCGTTGCAGCCAAGAGAGCCGCGAACAGAGCAACTGCAGCAAACAGCGCCGGAACTGGGAAAAGATGAGTAAGAGAAGAAGCAGAGCAAAAAGGTGAAAGGATTGCATTTAGCACAATCATTTGTTTGTCAGATACACATGATCAGCCTCTAGGGAGCCAGCAAGTGACAGTTTTACTCCTCCTACACACACAGTAAATGCATTCTGTATATATTAGGATTTAAAATGTAACAAAATACTTAGAAAAAAATATGATGCAGGTTTTATTCTCATTTAAAATTTTTTTGAAACGTCACATTTTTGCTGAATTTCTTTGTCAAATTGTTTGATTTACTCAAACCACAAAGAAAGCAGCAAAAGAAGAGAACAAACAATCACCTTAATTAAGATTCCATTGATTTGCTCTATTTGTCCATGTTAAATTCTCAGTTCAGCTGTGACTGCTAGTGCGGAAAAAAAATCAATGGAACAAACAGAACTCTCTAGTGATACACATAATGCATTGTGGATAACAGCAAAGCTTAGATGGTTAAACCTTTTCAGTGAAGCCCCACTCATC
>OMLM01008700.1:18961-36666 GCA_900302695.1 Helostoma temminkii
TTTAAACCAAACCAATGTTCCTTTTTAACCAAAAAAACAAACAAACAAAAAAAACCACAACAAATCTTTACAGATAAACAAACCTTTCTGCTCATGAAGACATATATAAGGGGGTTGTAGGCTGTGCTGGACTTGGCAAAGAATGAGGGTATGATGGCCACTGTGGGAGAAACCATACTCTTTCTGCCGAAGGCCTCCATCATGGACACAATAGCATAGGGCGTCCAGCACACAAGGAAGCAGGAGATCATGAGGAGGAACATAACAGCGACTTTCTTCTCATACCGCAGAATCTTGATGATCTGAATCGTCTGCAGGTCCTGGATGGAACGCAGCTACAAGAAACAGAAAAGAGTAAGAGGCTATTATGGCGACAATTACACAGGCACGTTTTGTGGCTGTGACTTTTTTTATAGCTAAGCCATGATTATTTGAATTCTCTCTTCACAGGCTGTGGATGTCTCAGAGCAATAAGAATTATGTACAAAGAATATTGAGCCTCATTCACCATTATCTTTCTAAGTTTTATTAAATTTGTGCCTAATTTATTCTTATGTCAGGGGTCCGAAGTCCTTTTAAGTAGTAAGCACATTCTAGTGGTTTCTATTTAGCATAGGTTCCCATAAAAAAGGCAAGAATCTGCAGCTCAGTTTACACCACACTGTGAGTCTTACAACAGAAACGAAAAGGGAAGTGAGAGACGCCATCATATTTAGGACGGGCTGAGTTATCTGAGCTGAGCGTGTCAGGGCACTGTGGTGGTGGCTGTAAGGGAAGGTGGAACATCATGTTTTAAGGTGTCCTATGATGTGAACTGAAGTGCTAGTAATAATAGTATTTATTAATTATTAAATAAAATTGATCATGCTTTTTAAAATAATGTAAGTATTTTTACAATCATAATAATACGATTGTAATTTTGATCTTATAATATTATCCAACTGTGAACTTAATAAAAATGCATTGCCCAGTTAATTGCAATATGTGAGTACAGAAATGTTGGTCTTTAGTGTGCGTACAGTCTGTTTTCACGTATATCTCTCCAATATATCATATTGAAAAAAGAAAAAAAGAAACTGTAATCTATTATTCAACAATTGTATAGCTTCAATTAATCTCGACAGTGTCAACAGTGTTTCTCTTCAAGTTCAATCTTTTCACTATGTTGGTAATAGATGACAGCTATTAGAAGCAATGTTGTCATAGACTACGTAACCGTCAGTGCAGCTGAGATTATTCCCTTCAGCTAAAGCAACAGGATGATAAAACATATGGATATTCTCTACGCTCCCTGCTGACTGAATCACTGCCAGCTTCTATTTTTATTCATGAATTCATAAGGCCTGCTTTTATTTATGGTCTACATTTCTTATGAAGCAATGCTAAATTTTCATGTTTGAGATTTTCAGATGTCTACATCAAGATATTCTGGCAGTCACAAAGCAGGTCAACTGGTTGTCTTTTCTTTCCTGTCAAGCCAAAAATACTCTGTGGAGTTCAGAGTACTTCTCTTTGAAGATTTTCACAGCATCTCCCAGAATGCAATGTGTCAAGGGTCCTCCCAGGTTTCTGTGGCGCACAGGGACTTTTGTGGTGGATGGGTGTGGGGTTGTGAGGAAGCAGAAGCTCACACTTCATACAAGGTTGTGAAAACTGGAAGCTGCACCAAAAGTGTGATGCAGACAGACATTTAGGTCATTTGATTAGAATTGCAGAGTGTTTTTTTCTCATTTACACGTTTGCTTACACACTATCCTGTTCCAGATACTTAAGTGGCCATCTGCTCTGTGATGCAAACAGATGAAGATGATGACACAAAAACAGATTCCCTCATTTCTATAACAGACAAACAAACATCTTCTCCCGTGTTTTTGCAGAAACACAAATGCTTTGACCCTCATCCTCACAGTCTGTCCTTTATTAACAGGCTGTCTCCTCCAACCAATGACATCACATAAAGGCCGAGTGCAGACACAAAGAACAGTGAGCTTTCCACTGACTTCACCTGTACAGCCCTACAGGCATAGATGAATATTATGATAATAAAGCCCATAATGAAAGACAAGTGAAAGGCATTTGAAGTGAAAGTCAAGGAATATTTTCTTTAAAATAAAAACTTTAATAAAAAAAAAAAGAACCCACAGAAGCTGTTTCTGTGCAGATTTTGACCAAAAGTAAATAATATAATAATAACATAGTAATAAATAAATAAATAAATAGTAGTTGATTAGCTGATTAATTGAGAGGGGAAATTAATCTGCAACTATAATAATAGTTAGTAATAATTCATTAATAATTAATTTACCAAAACCCACATGTGTGATGCATTTAGCTTCTTGGGAGAATCAGATTTTCATTGACTTACGTTATAGTACAGAATATTGTTGTTTTTGGACTGTTGAACAGTCAAACAAGGCTTTTGATTAAGCCACCTTGGTGGAGGACATTTCTAATTTTTCTGATGCTTTAGATTCAACTACAGGTTAATATGTTTTGTTCCTTAAAATAAATTAGATCCTATTTTTTCCTCTCAATTTTCCTCCCATCTCTTTTTTCCTCCATCTTTTCCTCTAATTTTCAAGAAATTATATATTTATGTAAATAAGAGTAAAAAGCACAAAAAAACTAACAAAAAACTGAAATGAAAAATAATTACTACTGATAATAATCAGAATAATGATAATAATACAGCCTTTTTCTTATATTACATACAGTATGCAATGATAAACAGATTGTATCTTTATTGTTTTAACATTAAAACTATATAACTAATAAATGATTCATAATATATAAAATATTATAACTACAGGAACAGGAACAATGTCTTACCATCTGCACTGTATAAAGGATGTTTCCATAGCAGTAGATCATGATACCAACAGGCACAAAGAAGCAGGCCAGGAGAAACAAGAGGATGAAGGAGGCATCGTTTGGGTCTTTTGATGTCCAGTCTAGAGAACATCCCAGCTGGTGGATCTCCAGAGTGTAGCGGTTCCATCCCAGTAGAGGAGCCCCTGTCCAGGCCAGCGAGTACAGCCAGATGTGGGCAATCGCCCGCCACGCCCAGGGGAAGTCCACCACCTGGGCATGGACCACCCGGATGTATCGCTCATAGGCCAGGGCTGCCAAAGTCATGATGGAAACGATACCTGGCAACGGAGGGAGAGACACAGCTACATTGAGTAATGCAAACTGCTGGCTGCAGGATCTGGGTCACTGGGTACTCAGCGTCTCTTTGGATTTAACAAGTTTCATCATTCTCTGTGTAAACAGAAGTCAGAGCATCTTGGAAGTGAACAACACATTCAAGCATTTTGATGTGAAGCTTTGAAAACTGAGAAAAAAACACCTGTAAGTGCATCTGCACCATACAGCCTGCCATGACTATACAGCTCACAGTAACACGGCGTGGAGGTAATGCTGCATAAAAATCCAGGTTAAAGTATCTGCAGCTTCTAGGTTCATTTTGTTCATCATCTTCCCCCCACTTTTTATAACAAATAAATAAACAGGACATCTGCAAGCCAGAGCCATATCTAAAAATAATACTTAAAAAAACCCACACATAATCTATATATCTAATTATCCAATTACATACTCTGGTACCCTTTTCAACCTGGTCTGCAATTCATTAATATTTTCATTCATACTTAATTTATGAGAGCAAGACAGAAACTGTGTCAATAAATACACAACTCACCAACACACTAACAAAGTTTCACATTATGCACTGAGCCTGGGCAACAGCTACTCAGCTAGGAAGGATGTACTGTACACTGACAGATCTGCCTGGGATTACTGCTGCAGCTTCTGTGGCCCGTGTGTGTGTGTGTGTGTGTGTCGGCCAGTCTGACACCAACATCCATGGAGTTATACATATGATAAGATGTCGGCATGTTTGGGCACAGAAAGATAGAGGACACAGATGGAGGTAGGGGATTTATTTTGTACACTTCCATTTTTATATTCCAACCTGTGTCAGCTGGTAGCCATGTTTTTTATTAACTTTATCAGCAGGTGCTGGGAGCCTAACTGACCAGATATGTGATGTTCATACCAAACAGTGCCATGGCTACACGTATGACCTTGGGTTTTAACATGTAAACAACTCACACAGAATACATGGTGATTTTTAATTGGAGTCTTATCCTGCCAATGGCAAGAGAGGGGCAGGTGAATTGTCAGAATGTGCTGTCACTTTAATTAAAATCACTGTTATCTGCTTGTCCCGCACATCTGAGTGTCAGCCAAATTCAATGTCACTTCATCACCAAATTGCCCTTGCATGTAAACACCAACTTTGCACGCTTTTGATTTGCAGTTCTCCTCTGTGTGATAAAGGTATTTACAATGCAAATCAGATCGATAGTCGGTTTTGCAGTGTTGTCTGTTGTGCCAGAGACAGAGGCAGGCAAACGTGTCCTTTTCATCATGTGCAAACACGCCATTGTCTGCAAACGGACAGTCAGATGACAGAAGGATAGGGCGGTCATCCAGTGCATCCTCGTTCAGTTGGCTGATTTGCTCTAATGAGCTCATTATCACACATTCACTCTCTTGAGCTGTAATTCCTGCAGGGGTGGGACCTGAAGAGTGACCCTCAGTATGATTTCATACTTCACTGCTGAGCATAGTTAACACTGATATTAATGGCACAATGATTGTTCAGAAAATCTGAAACACAATTGAGGCAATAAAACCTTCATGAGCACGAAGCAGTTTAATAATGATTCCACTCAGTTTACATAAAAACCATTAAAGCCCTTCAAGGTCGTTATATTTTACCCCAGCTCTCTGTCTCTGTGTTTTTGACCTAGTCTGAATTTTTAAGCAGCTTCACATTCAGTGAGGAAGTGTCCACAAGAGCTTTTTAAAAACTCAAATACAATTAAAATGTATTTTTTTAAAGCAATTTCTATTTTACATGAAATTAAGTCAGAGAAATGCATAGTTGATCAATTAATAGATTAAATACACTTTAATTAGAACTGCTTTTTAAATCATTTACATGGTAATAAAAAATGTATAAATAAACATGCAACTACATGCTAATATAGATAAATAGCATCATTTTACTTTTTTCTCTCACCAAATAAGCTGTTGCTGAATCCATCCCAGATGCATGTCGCCTGGCTCCAAATCCATCCACCTTTGACGCACGACGCAAACGTAAAGTTTACCCCAGAAACAGAAACCAGAAAATCACTAAAACTTATATTGACCAGTAACAGATTTGTGGGCGTGCGGAGTCGCCTGAATTTACAGAAGAGTATGATGACAACAACGTTATTACAAAAGCCGAACACTCCAATGGTCCCGATGGTAAAAGCGAGAAGTTTGTAAGTGCCCGCTGTAAAAATGTACTGTTCTGTGCTTCTCTCGACTCTGGTTTCGTTTGCAGGATTCATTTCGTGGATAAAAACTTGCTCTCCACCATTGTGCTTCCCGAGGTGTGAGAGCGGCGCGCGTGCCGGACACGAGAGCCTGTCTGGCTGCACGCCTCCCCTCCACGCGCTCCCCGCCACGCTCATTCAAAAAAAACCCAGGACTTGATGAAACTGGGTCAATGTACCACTGTCAATGTACACACATTATGCACATTGTTTCCGGCTGTACTTTCAAAATAAAGATATTCTGACCTATATGTTTGCACATGTCGCATTATGTGTTGTTTAAAACTATGTTTGAAAAAAGGCATACAGGGAGGATTTAAGAAAAGGGTTTCAAAAATACAGTCCAATACTAAAACTATATTGAATGTACCGATGATGCAGTATTTATTTGTATTTCAAGCGTATACACAACCTCGCACTTTTATTTTGAAATCAAGGTTTCCAAAATATTTATTGTTAGTGTGGGGCACATGAATAGCCTTCACTTCAATAACCGAGTCGGACTGAAAAAGTATGCATAATGTGCATGCATATCAACATATACAACATCGATATATGCTGTGTATAAAGTGTTTTTAAATAAGTAAATCAGTGCAGTGTCAGAAATTGAATAAATACAATTTCCAGTCAAACCAAGGAAACCTAAAACTGTTCTGGCTGTTTTCACAGATGTGTTTTTTTTTTACCTTCAGGCCAGATGCCATGGCAGTATGTTGAGCCATTATACAGTAGGCCTGGCAGTGGTCAAGTCAATTCCCAACTTTTCTGTCCTTGAGCTCCATATACCAGACACCAAATTGCACCCACAATCCGAAAGCTCTGCAGACTTTGTTGTCTATACCTCCTGTGACATATTGAGGTGCGGAGCTTTCACAAGTCATTGTTTTGTCCATAAGGAAATGTCACTCAGTTGAAATGTAGCATTCCTGTAGTGACGTTGTTCGTGTCTGACCTCGTTTCTCAGTGCCTACAGGTTGATTCAAAATAGCAGATCTGTCTTGAACAACAAGGGATGAGTGTGTGGTGGGGATATGCATGATGCAGAGGGACTCTAGGAATTTTGAATTAAATGCTGCAGATCATCCCTGTTCTACTTTTTGCACATTGGAGCAGAGCTTGACTGCAATCGCTGAAGTCTATGGTTATTTTCCTAAAATATATAGTTACATATTCTAGTTCTTTCTTATGATTCTTATTGACTTCCCTGTGCAAAGAGTGCTATAGACGAGTAACTGCACTATAACATTGGTGCATCATCAGTGATTCCCAGTGTATTGCTCTGACTGGAAATACAATGTAACAGTGAAATCCAATTAATAAATAGGTCAGCTACATTGAAATATCCTCAAAAAAAATCTGATATGTGTGGTAAACCACAGATATTGAACAGGCTTCACTGACGAGAGATTCTACAAATCAAGGTTTAGTAGGTTATGTTCTGAAGAAGTGTTGATTTTTCTTTTATTTTACCCAGTTCTATAGCTTTTGTTGCTGACATAATGACAAGTTTTCTAAAAACTCTTTTGCTCTGTGTCCGTGGTCAGGGTTTCTGCAACTAGGTCAAGCTTCCAATCAAAGCATTTCTCTCAGTCTCTCTCTCGCCTCCATTTTTGTTTGTCTCTCAGTTTAACAAGAGCCTATGAGCATAGGTTCTACTGAATGAAGTCCTAAAGGCATTAAACATGCCTTCAGTCCTTAACAAAGCTGTACACATCTCCTGCCCACACCCCCAAGCCCAAGATGCAATCATAGTAGCATTACACTCACTGTAATGTGAATTGGTTCTATAATGAATCCTTAACTGGCTTTTCACCACTGCAAACATCAACATGTCAAAGCTCTGTGCTCATTTTACCTTTTCCACTTCTGCATTCACACATAATTCTCTATCATTATACATTTACCGATACTCTCTAGTCATGCTCCAGTGGTCCACTGAGTAAATGGCCTTCTGTCTCTTGTGAACGAGCAGATATGGAGCTCCAGAGAAGAGGTGATATTTAGGGTCCGTTAGTTTGTGCAATCATAGGAACCACTTTTATGCATAACCACACAGCTGCGGGCAAAAAAGGTAAAGGTTTAAATTTATTGACTTTTTCATACTTTGACTGTACCGGAAAGACATTTGCAGTTGCAAATGTTTACTCTTTATTGCAAATTAAAAGCACAGCACGTATCTCAAATGGAAAAAAAAGTTCAGCACCCGAAAAATAAGACCAAGGCAGTGGCGCATTTCTGTGCTGGCAAAGACATTAGTGTAGTATTTGAAAAATAAAAATACAGAAGTTTAAAGAAGAGGTTAATCATCAGGGAAACTACACTTCCCTTATATCTAGTGAGTTTGAGGAAATCAAAATCACTGTAGCATACTACTGTGCGTCAGTGTAATTATTATTAGTAGTAACTGTTGTTCAAAAATGACTTAAGTCCTTCAAATAATTTGTTCCTTATTTGCCAAGCTCACAAAACATTTAGATCATATCAATTAAAACACAGTTTGTTTAATCTGTAGATACAAAATACATTTAAAATGACATTTTATTTTGATATATGTCAACACCTATTTCACTGGCTTTACCTGACAAATTAGCCAAATAACAACCAAAAGACTCGCTAGCAGTGATATCCCTAATAAAATAATTCCTCTGACTCCATGCACTGTTGCATCTGGAGTGGCATCCTAACTTAGATATTTAGACCCTAATCTTTGCTATAGCAGCTGGCCATCTGCTCTTTTTAAAAATGTTAAGTGGAAGTAACAACTTCTCTCAAATGGCGGTGCAATATCATTCCTGTCTCCCTGGAGGATTAACAGAGGAGAGAATGTGAACTTGGTAGTTGAGGACAGGCGAGAGTGCAGTTGTAATGCAGTGGTGTATACAGTATGTACGCGAGTTCAAAGTGTGCTTTTATCTTTTCACATCTGTTTTGACCACTCTGTAGCAGCTAAAATGCTTGTGTGTTTCAAGGCTTGCAGATGGATTTAGGCAGTGGTAGAAGCAGTACTCTTTCATGTTAGTAAAGGTACCACAGTGTAGAAATACTAGGACTATGTACTGTGCTATATAGGTACAATACAGACAATATAAAAATGTACTTTAGCAATGTAATTTTAGTACATCAAACATTTGTAAAATACATTTGATGAACTCAACACCAGTACAGTACAGTAAAATTACATTAGATCAAGATAATTTAAAAAAGCAGTTAAATAATCAATAAATCACCTTTGACTAAGGAAAAATAACATTGAATGCATGTATGTCACTATAACTAAAACTAACTGATTTGATGTGATTGTGTTATTTCTATAATAAAAAACTAAATTACACCCAACAAACACAAGGCAATGCAGTTATGTGCAGCTATGAATTAGCATGTAAAGCAGTTGTCCACAGGCTCAGTTGTTTAACTCTAGTTCCTCCTGGCCACATGACAAGGTATCCTTGGACACAACACTGAAACACCATAACATACAGTATGTGCAGTTGCCCAACAAAGGTTTCCCCAAAGGGATCAGTAAAGTAGAAAGTAGAAGAAAAAAATTTTTATGAAGAAATTTGTCACAAAAATAAGTATAGCTTACACCTCAATGAATGATATTCTGAATAGTCAATGTTACTTTAAAGGTATATACTGTAGTAAAAGTATTAAATAGAGCAATCAAAAGGAAATATTCAATTAAACCATAGTAAAAGTACCTCAAGTACCTCAAAATTGTACTTGATATAGTTAGTTACTTTCCACCTCTGGGTTTCGGCTGTCATGAAGCTGAGTAGTGAAAAATGTATGTAAGAGAACATATGTCTCTCAAGATGGTGTCAGTGGCATTCAATGATAGAGGTGTTACATATTATTATTACCATTGACTGTCACTGTAAAATATCTGAATTTGCCAAAGGACCTCTACTTTCTGGTTTGTGGAAAAAGAAATGTGGGAATGTTTGAGTCCTGCAGCATCTTTGTATTAGTAAAAGATAAATCCAAGGTTGTGCCAAGGTAAAGCTGTTATAAATTAAAGACGTTATGTTCCAGTTATGTGCTTATTTTGATTCAACCAGAAAACAACCTCTAATTCATCAACTTTCTTCTCTGACTGTTGTGACACAGCTTTGGGATTTTCCCTCTTAACTACTTTAATGTTTCACCAGACGCAAGTTGAATTCCATGTGCAGCTATAAGGGCAGACTGAATTAATCTCTAATCACAGTGAGTCACAGATTGCTGGCCCACTTCTGCCCCTGCAAAAAAGAACTTAATTACAGTGGGGAGCAATGTCAGCTAAATTCACCAAATAATCTTTTAAAGGGATTCAGAGGCGCAGACTCTAGATTAACATGGCAACCTTTGTGGTACATCTTTATTGAGTTATGAATAATTCATTACAGCACAGCATATCTTGGTCTTGCTGTAATTGGATAACACAGATGTGATGGTACTTGTCAATGAGTATTGCATCAGAGCTTTGTGCTTCACATTTGTGAGTAAGCAACACAAATGTGATGTACAATGTGTTAACATATCACTGCTGGTATCTGAGCCACAGAAAAACAGTGCAGGTATTTGTAGATGCTTCAGATGTGTTTTCTATCCCTGGAGGTTTCTCTGCTCCACAGAGGCATAGATTCAAAAAGGTTTTGTTGTGAAATGTTGGTGTGTGTAATTGCAGCCAATCCGGCCAATGTTGCTGTTGTTACTGTTGTTGTTGTCAAAAACTGGCAATGGTTTCTTATGAACAATAAATCAAATCACTAAATAATCTATGTGTAATAGGTTGCTGATCATCCTTAGCATTTATACTTGTGCACTAGTGTGTTTGTGTCAATATTGCCAAAATGCTATTTGGCAGTTGGAGCTAATACATGTCAAGATTTGTCAAATTTTGCAGATCTTTATTCCTATTATTTGGGTTTCAGCCCAGAAATGTAAAAAATAAATAAATAAATCATTGTGGTGTTAAATGTTTATTATCTCCCTGTCCCTTTGATGGAAAAAGTCCCCACACTCACTCTGAATTGCTAATTCAATTACTTGTTTTGTTTAAAAGAATTACACAAAAATAAACCACAATCTATATTTAAAAGGTTTTCAATATTCCACAGAAGCAGAGAAAAGATGTTGTCTTTCAAATATGTTTATAAAATATTTTCACGCTCCCCACCTTTATTCCCCTGGCTCGACTTTATGTATTTTCAGTGACCATGAGATATGTGAAAGTGACAAAATGGATTTTCCTCTGTTTATTTCCACACACACACTTGTCAGACTCCTGACCTACATCTCTCCTCACAGACATAGTTTGAAGCTGTAATGTCTGTGTAGCAGCACTTCTCATTTTGTGCATGTCTACCTTTTGAGCACTGACTTCTCCTGTCCTCACAAATGTTTTCTTTTTACCATCATTTCAGGAGTGTATAGTACTGCAAAATGTGTGTCAGTACACAATACAAACTCAGGCAGTGACTCATGTGTTGGTGCATGCCAAAATACAACACTTTCACAGATTTAGTTTTAGACTGTTGGTTGTTTATGCAGATTGTCTCTTATATGGGTTTAATGTGCCTGTGGATATTAAAAGCCTTTACCACACAGTCACGCAGTGGGACCTGTCAGTGTCAGCTGTCTATTTTCTGTTCCACTCAATCAGCATGTCTCCTCACTTCACCACTGGGTAATCTCATGCCAGTCGAGTGCTGCTTCGTAAGTCTGCCATAAGAATTAGTGAGTTAGACTTTATGTCAGGCTAACTTCTCTGCAGTAGTCATCATTAAACCAACAGCTTTGCAGACAGTGTCCCCTTACCTCAGTCTGAAATATGCACTGTAAGCAATGCTCAGTGTCATCTTCAGTGTCCTTTGTTGTCACGATGAGAAATGCTGATTCATAAACCATTGGTGGTCGTCTTCATCACATTAACCAGATTGATGTCACGCACATCAATGGCATGTGCACATTATTATAATAAGCATTTCTTCAAGACCGTATGCAAAAAATTGTAGTGGTGGGTGGATGATTTTAGCAGAGGCCAAAAATCTGAATTCTCTCCAGAGAATCTGGGGGAGGCTCCCTCAAGAAAATGTGGCTATTTAAAACCAATTTAATGTGATTTCACTATAGATTTGCATAATTAGTGTCCATCTGAAATTCTATCTTTCCTACAGGTCAGGCAATCACGACAGTCATTAGGTTAGATATGGTAATTTACTTCTAAAGCAGCACTGTACTTCACATTGCCTAAGGCAGCTTACTAATCATGACTTTTTGCAGACAGTAGCATGTAAAATGACATAAAAAAGTCAAAAAGAAACATAGGAAAGTGTGTTATAATAAGCCATTGCTCCATTAGCTTATAATTCCATGTGCTTTGGTAGGTTTCAGGTTGAACACTGACGGGTTTAGGTTGGTGGGACACTGCAATATAAAAACTATTTCTGTGCTGGGTGAAAACATTTCATGCAGCACTGTCATCATGATAAGCTAACTTAAGACTTTATTGATCCCCAAGGGGGAATTTGCATAAAGCAGCAATGAACAGAGTAGGAAGAACATATGCTAAGATGCTGTTATTGGTTTGCACTCAGTAGATTCTCACTTCTTCATTCTCATAAACATAATCATAGAGTGGCAGCTAATTGACTTTTGGGGAAATAAACCCTCATGTCTGGAGTATTTTATTCTTCTATGTTTATGAAGCATTTACCTTTGCCTCCGCATTTTTTATTGACTTCACTTTATGAATATCCTCCCTCTTTGTTCTACCTCCAGCTCTAGCTCTGGCCTCTGTTGTTGGCTGTGTGACAAACCGGATTAAGCACATGTCTCTAAGGACGTGCTCCTTTTTGATTGACACATTGTCATAAATAGCATGTGAGTATTTTTTTCCACAGGTGATGAGTACTTTGTTCTGCTTTTCTCAGCTCAAATCATTGATCATTAGTTTCACAGATAGGCAATGGAAATAAACTATAATAAAGACAAATGTTCTTTTACTAAAGAGATAAACCCTTTTATTACATGAGTGTAAAATTATTAATGGTCATTTGTCTGGCAGTTCTGTGTTACCGTATGTCCTAATTGTGTTTAGACTGGTTGAATAAAGCCCAAAGTGTGAAGGTCAAGCTCATGATACATAACCACCTCATTACCACTTTACAGATTATTACGCATCTTTGAACGTGCAGCAAGAACCCTGCATGTACATGGTACGTAGTATAATACATAGTAATTGCAGCCACTCATATGGCTCATAAAGACATGTAATTAAATATTTGTGAAATGTTGTTTGCTCTTAATTTCCAAATACATGGCAAGTTTTGATAGTTTTTCAAATTTTCAGAATTATTTACTCAGAGACACCTAATACCTAATAAAGTGGCCATTGAATCTATATAATAAGACAAGTCTGATCTACTATAGCTGTAGGCATCATTAGCAGTAGATTTTGTCACAATTCTTATAAGCAGAAACACACACACACCAATACAGCATCTAAGAATCATAAGAAAAAATGTCAGCAGTAGAGCAATAAGACCAGCATAATTGGACGTACATGTGTAATATAATATTTTCAACCAGGATTTAAAGGAAAGAAATGAGCAGACAATTTGAGACCATAATGAAAGTGGAGGAGCAGCAGCAGCAGTGTAGCTTTAAAAGTCAGGTAAATGTCACACAGCTGCTGGAAGAGGAGGCATATTGACACAGATGTAGGTGTAAATGTGAAAATGTAAATGGAGAACATTTGATGCATGAGGGTGATTTTTTTAGTGACTAGTACCATAAAGTGTCTTAATGAAAGACACTTACATTTGACTGTTTTAATGCAGCGAGATAAAACAGAGCAAATATGGTAAATGTTTTTTACAGCAGAGGTGAATTACAGAGTGTGGAGGTAGATATTTCTGCTTGTCCAATCCAGAGTGAACAGCAGCCTGCTATTTGATACGGCCTTGCAGTGAAGCTGATGATAGATGATGAAAAGAACTCAGGCTTCAGGCTTCCATATCAATTCAGCTTACCTTTACAGGACCTGAAAACTTATAGACAAAGTGGGAGTGAAACCAGATAACACAGGTCACCCTATCCTCTCTGAGTCAGCCCAGCTAATCTGCTCAAAGCGAGAACAGACCTGTGTTTATGTCCTGGCCAGGGTGTGGGGTCAGATGGAGTGTTGGTGAAGACAATATTTTTTGATTTGTGTTAGTTCATAACTCTAGTAGGTTTTCATTTAAAGTACTTTTATCCCACTAACTAACTAGGTTGTGAGATTTAAAACTTTGATTTAAAGCCTTCAACTAACAAAGAAGAATGAGTCAAAAGTAGAATCTGCATATCCCTGTGCACATCTGCATTGCATATTGACCCAGATCACTTGAATGTTAAAACATACAGCATCGCTGCAATAATTCTGGTTCAGTCTCGACATAGCATCAGACTCTCGTTTTACACTACTTCAGCCATTGGAGAATTGAATATAAGAGAAATGGAAGACTCTCTCACAAACAAGACTCCAGTGTTGAGTGGAATGAATTATCTCCAGCAGTGGAGCCCACACACTGTGATATCTGTTACTTCTCTGTGGTGCTTTACAGCAAAAGATCAGTCTAGTGTCTTTCTGTGTAGAGTTTGCGTGTTCTCCCTGTGGGTCTCTTCTAGTCTGGTTTCCTCCCACTGTCCAAAGACATACAGGTTAGGTTAACTGGTGACTAAATTGCCTATAGCTGTAAAAGGTTGTTTGTCTCTATACAATATGTCAGCTCTGTTATAGGCTGGCGACCTGCCCAAGGTGTATCCTGTCTCTTGTCCAGTGACAGCTGGGATAGGCTCCAGCACCCCTGCGACGCTTGAGAAAAAAAGTTGTTAGGATAATGGATGGATGACGCATAGATGTACCTGAAAATGTGCAGTATGTCACAGTGAGATGACATTTATGGTGAATTATTAGCTGTCACTGTAGTTGATCATAGGTTGTGCAGAGAACACACTGTGCAAGCCTTGAAGATAACACTACGGTAAAATATAGTCTTGGACATAGTACATTACATTGTAATTACCATTACAATAGGAGGAGTCTTTTATGGGTGTATCTGTTTAATTAAATCACATATTACTAGTGAAGTCAGTTTAAACATTTAACTGATAGATTTGAGTACTGGAGTGAAAGAAAAAATGAAGCGGGTATATTTGTCACACTACATGTTTTAATTAGTATTTGTGTGTTTTTTTATTACACCGTCACCCTGCACTGTGGCCTTCTCTGGTCATGTTCTTGCAGTTCAGCAGGACTCTAATGATCACCTGTAAAATATGCAAGCAAGCTGCACAATGCCAAAAACTTCATATAATTATACTGAAGGATGTAGTTATTTACAGTCTCGTAACATTACTACCAGGGTGTATTAGTTGCTCTACTGTTTCCAGTCTTTATGCTAGTTTAAACTAATCAAATTGCAGTGGAACAGTTGGTAGAATTTTCACCCATTGACTCTAGGGTCAGGTTAGCAGTTCACTTCCTGACTTCTCCTGGCTGTATATTGAAGTATTCCTGAAGTAGGCACTGAACCCCTGTGCTGTCCAAACGTTCATACTTCTCTCAGCTATATATGAAATATGTTTATTATGCCTTCATGAAAATAATAAATAAATAATAAATACCTACTTCTACTGCAGTAACCTTTACTGTGTGCTCTGGATTTGTGTGTGTATGTGGGTGGTATGTGTGTGTGTGTGTGTGTGTGAGCCATCACTTTGATGATTTCACAAGACTGGTTGGATTATGGAAATGCCAGTGTGGTCCAGTCTTTATCAATATTTATATCTGGTGTCCCCTAAAACTAATCTCTTTGTCTCTCTGTTCAGGTATCACCCTGAGAACATCATATTCCCTGTCTGACTCCACACCTCCCACTGCAGGTGAATTATTCAGCAGTGTGCTTTATCTCACTATGAGCCAGAAAGAAAAGAGCAGTGGAACAGACATGGAACAAATTTTCCAAACAGTTGAATTGAGCTGCTACAAATTTGTTCTTAAAATGTCAGCAGAATGCCCCAAATGTGCCTTAAGTGAGGGGAACAACTCCTTAAATACATCTAACTGATTCCTTTTTCAACAACCAAGAAGTCTGAAATGTAGACAAATCGGTTTTAGCTTATAGAGTTTAGCAAATTGGGTCAGTGAGGTGAAAGGGTTTCATACACATGCAATAGCAGTTACTTTGTGGGATCTGTGAATGACTCACAGCTGCAAGCCCAATATTGAAATTTAATGTCACATAGTGTAGCAGATTTTAGTGTGCGACTGGGCAAAATCTTGCCTCAACAAGGAAGGTCCTTTGAGCCACAAAATATTAAACAAGTTAAAATAGAAAACTTATTGTTATTACATTTTTATTTTATTACATTTTAGCACACCCAGGAAGTGTATTGCTGTTTTGTTCTCTAAATACTAGACTCAGACTAAACTGTAACATACATTTTTTATTTTTTTGGTCATTATAGCTTCAGTTTGTATCACAATTTAATTTGTCCAGTGGTGTTGTGTTTGTTTTGTGAGGCAACAGTGCTAACCGCTACACTTCTTAGTCATTTTGTATTATTTCAGTATTCTTTAGTATTTAGTATTCATTTACCATTAAATGTGCTAAATAAGTTACGTTTTGTTTGCTTTCTTGCTTGCTAAAGTGTTTCTCACATAGCAGCCAGTGTTTAAACAATAAAAGCATGAATATACTATATTTTCTATTGCAGATGGTGTTGCAGCAGGCACAAGTAATTTAAAAATGAGCTGAAAAGCACGATCAGCACTGAAATTGGGATAACAAGAGCATCTAAGAAGAAGAAAAGCGTAAATTTATTCATATAAAAATGTAGATTATTGTCTAAAATAACAGATTTAGCCACTTTATTCTCTCTGAACATTGGGGTCTCGGGGCATGTCTTCTAAAATAACCGATACACTCCACTGTCTTTAAATATAACCTTCGAAGTCTGAATTGGAAATCTACAAGTAGGTAAGTAAGTGAATGTCAGTTAGCCAGGAGGGAAATGCAACCCCTGCCTTAAAGTTAAAGTTCAACAGCATGTAATGAAAAAATCTATTTAGCTGTTGGTCATGTTTGTCTTACAGCATCTTGTTCTACATTATGTGACTGGAAAACAGAATGGTTGAGATGACACTTGCAGAATCATCTGCTTTCAGGTATCATGTCAGTGAAACACAGAGCTGCGTCACAGGGGTGAATGTGGTGCTTTGAATGCATCTGGAAGTACCAAGTGGTGTGTGGAGACGATCAGTATATCTCATCTTTAATGCATTACATTGCATATTTGTGTGAGCGAGGCTGACTCAGAGCCTTGTTTGAAGTCTTCTAACCTCATTAGGAATGAGGTTGCTGATAGAGATTCACGTCTCATCTTGTGCACCTCTTTGAGGAGCAAGACCCTAAAGGAGAAGCGCTGGATGATCCTTTGATGTTTGCATCAAGAGGTTGTGTGTTTCTCGCCAGCGGAAGAGCCCATTGTGGCTGCAAAACCATCTCTTGAAAAGTCATTCACACAAACACACAAGCTCAGCATATTTGATCTCTCCAAGCAGGGTCTATTTCATGAACATCATCAGAAAGAATTTTTTTTTTAATCAGCTTTGTTGCCTGTGACTTTCCTCACCCTTATCCCCAATTGACCATCCCTTTGACACACTTTTTTTTCTCCCTCATCCACCTAGTGATTTTTCTAGGATGGGGCACTTTCATCTGTGTGATTACAGTTATTGAAAGCCTGCTGCTGACTGCCTGACATTTCAGCCAAGTGACAGCCAATTTCTTGAAACTAACAATCAGACACAAGAGTTCAGACATGGACTGGTTTTTAATAAGTGTACATCAAGGGTTGTACACTGCTCAACTAGAAGCATCACATCACCATTTAGCTACAGCATTTGAATTATTATAATTGTATTAAGTTACTGTGGCAACAAGTGTTTACAGACACAGCAGCAAAGAAAACTGCAACAAATATGCAATAAAAATAAGCTCAGTTTATTCATTAAACCATCCATTACACACTTCTCCTCTGTAAAAAATGTGTAATCATTTTAACAGTATCTTAATTAGGCATCAAATATGAATGCAGTGATGTGATATCTAACAACTGATGTGTGCAGGACACAACTGAAGTCTATTCACAGCCTGCTGACTGTCACAGCTTAGAAGATAAATCTTTAAAGGGATAACATTTTCTCTTTAGGTTCAGACAAAGAGTAGTTGTTTGAGAAAGGGAAATAGTTTGTCTGTGCAGCACATAGATAAAACTATT
>OMLM01008701.1:3039-57047 GCA_900302695.1 Helostoma temminkii
CTGTTCTTGACTCTGGGAACACATAAATTTAAAGTTACAGTCTTTCTTCATGCTGTACACAGAAAAATAAATTGTCAATTTAAAACGTGATTTCAGAAAATTTGCAATTTTATAAAAAATAAAAAATAAATAAATATAATAATAAATCCTCCTGGATAAGTTTCTTACACCTGCATTTTGCAGTTTATCCCCTACCTCCGTCAGATTGTATGTATGTTGACTGTAAACTGCCAACTACAGGTCTTTCTATGGAGCTGCAGTGTCAGGTCATATGCACTCTGAAGCAGGCTTTTCTCAAGGATCTCTATCTAATCATCCCTCTGTCCCATCATACTGCAACCCCCATGCTTCGCTGTAGGGATGTATTAGCCAGGTGACTAGCAGTGGCTGGTGTTCACCAGACATAGTCCTTCTGAGAGTTGTCACACATATGTCTTTTATTCAAAGTGGTTTCTGTCTAACGACTATGATGTCCTGTCTGATGGAGAGCTGCTGGCGGTCATTGTTCTGACAGGTTCTCTTATATGTGGAATGGCCTTTTAAAGCTCTTTTAGCCTGACCTGTGGATTTTTAGCCATCTCTCTGACCAAGGCCATTTTTGCACAGTTACTCAGTTTGGTTGGATGAACAACACTAGCATGAATCAATTGTGCAACCTTAAATACAAAGATGTGTGCTCTTCTAAACAATGTCCAATCAAATCTGTTTGTCACAGGTGGACTCCACACATCTGAAGGATAATTGATAAAAAAAGTATGTGTTTTAATTTAGTATTATGGGTTATTGAGTGTAGATTGATGGACCAAACAACACAATCTGTTTTGTAAATTTAAGTATTTCAGGCAATCACTGAAACTGCAAGATCTGTCAATTTGCAGATCAATTTGAGAAGTTTCAATGCACCTTCAATATTTTTTCATCTGTGTCAAAACCAAATCCAATACTGCAAATATAATTTCAGCAAATATGATTATTATACCTGGTTTAAGATGCAAGGAATAATAAAATAAGAATTGAAAGTCAGTATCAGAATTTTATATACATTTATAAAATAGCAAACCCAACATTATGATTGCTATTTTTTTCCATATGGACAGTGTAAGAAACGGAAAGCTATGTAAATAGGTCTATCACTATTGCATCATATTTGATTTCATACATAAAGACACCACACTTGCAAATGATCATAAGCAAAGTATAAATTGGTTCTGGCCTCCTTATAAAGAGGGGTGAGTGTTTAATAATCAAAGGATAGTAGGTATGTAAATAGCAGGGTCCCCTTTTGTCAAATACATTGTTTCTGCTCATGCATAAGTGAAGCTTTTCTCTGTAATCTTTCTTTGGGTCCATAAATGAATATATTATAAACAATTTGGTATTTTAGATGCTAGACTTCCTGGAACGGAAACAACATACCCTTAAGTAAGGATAATGATGAGAAATTTATAGAACAAGCAGATAATTTTAAAATTATTTTCAATAGTATCTGGAAGTGAAAATAGTGAATCTACCTTAAAGTCACTGAAAAATCTGAAAAATCTTTAGGATAGCTAAAGGGTAGATAATTAAACTATGCTTGTATTTGCAGTGACAGTTTAATCATTAATGTACCTGTTTTTCTTTTAGTCATTTTATGTATGATTTATATAAAAGCATATGTAAAGTAAGTAAAATAAGATCAAATAAGACTTCTGCAGTTCTGTCTTTAGACAAATATTCCTAATCCTCTAACAGGAATCTTTGTTTGCAAACTGTGTTTGCATCTTTTTTTGCTCAAAGCTTTATATTTGTTAATTGGAAAGGAAAGAATTCTCGTAGTTATGCTGCTTGGATCCAGGAACTGATGATATTGTTAAGTTTGCAGAAATTTAGGGACTCAGGATGGATCAGAGGAGAGATGCTACAAATCCTGCTTATCATTTTTTGCCTATGTCAAAAACGTGTCTCTAACGTAATTTTTTCCCCCATCCCCACTCCCCTGTTAACCAAAGCTAGAGCCATGTAAATACCAGCAGTTTTCATATTGTTTTTGCTGGTAATTGAAAATCTATTATTAAAAGAATGAAAAATCTGCTGCTTAAAAAATCCTCCTTGTAATGTAACATCTTGTCAATTAGGCTGGTAAATGTATTATTTTAATAAGCAAAAGCAGATTACTAAAGATAACTAAACAAACTTATAAAACAGAACAACCACTCACCTCAGGGTAGGACCACTCAGGGGAATAGTCAGTGACCATGAAGAGTCGGCCTGTGGCCTGAAGCATCCCCAGGGCACCCTGGGCTACAGCTGCAGAAACCACCTCTGCAACATTCATGTAGGACAATGAACCTGCCTCTCCAGTATTGGCCCCTGCACCGGCCCCTCCACTCAGAGACTGGGGGCTGCAGCAGGGTTGAAGGCAAAGCTCTGAGGGCGTGTAGCCAGAGCCCCTGGGGGCTCCATCTTCCTGCCCTTGTTGTGGGGGCCCACCACCTGTGTTCTGATTATCAGAGCTGTGGGATGTGACTAGCTGGTGAGCGTACAGGGCACCTCCTGCTGACATGGCAGTTCCACTGCCGTCCACTGAGATGAAGTCATTAATGAGGTCAGAGAACTGGTTTCCAAAAGAGATGTCAAAGTGATCCAGACTGATCTCCATGCCTGTCCCCCCTGCTCCTCCATTAGTGGCTGCTCCACCTAAGCCTTGGTGGGTGGCAACAGCATTGTAGAGTCCTTGGACCATACCTGTGCCTTGGAGGAGAGGCTGCAGCTGCTGTTGCTGCTGGGAGCGGTTGTTGCCATCACTGTTGTTGTTTCCATTATGAATTGCTACACTGTCCTGTGCACCTCCAGACCCTCCTCCACCTCCATCTGAAGCTTGCTGCAGGTAGTGCTCTGTGCTCCCTCCATCTCCGTTTCCAGCTCCACATGCCTGGATGTGGTCTCCTGGCTTGAGTAGATTCTCAGCTCCATTCTCAGTGGCTCCAGCTGGACCTGAATTAACACTGCCTGGTTGCTCCAGTCCCACGACCTCCTCGTGCTCACCGCCAAGCCCAGTAAAGGTTCCCTGGTACTGTAGCAGTTGGAGAGATCCAGTCTGGCCAGGCCCCTCTGTGGGAGACCCTCCATTACAGTTGACCCTGTGCTGTGTCTGGTGGGCCTGGTGATGGTGGTGGAGGTGGCCGTTGCTGCCAGTGGAGTCTGTCTTCACCACGGACAGGCCCATATAAGCTCCAGAGTCATGGTTGTGCTCCATCAAATGTGTTTTCTGGCCCATGCCAGGTCTCCCCTGTTGAGCTTGGCCAGTTTGAGAGGTATCCTGGAGGAAGAAGCTGGGTGAACGATTCTGGTGCTGCATGTGAGGGCTGGACATGGCTTGACCATAGCTTACTGCGGTAGCACTGGAAGTATAGTCCTGCTTGGCATCAATGGCACTGAAATCCATCTGCTCTAGAGTGGTGCTGGGACTCAGACCCCCACCAGAAGGTAGCAAGGAACCTGCTGGAGTCAGAGTAAGGCTGCCCTGGCCTGAACCAGCAGCTGACGACACAGACACCCCGCTACCACAGTTCACTACTGCCCCTACCTGGTATCCACTCTCCTTGGCCAGCTGCTGCTCAAAGGATGTGTCTTCTGTCTTGATATTCTTTACTAAAGCTGAACTGAAGGTGTAGCCATTGTCTGACATAGTGGGGGAGCGTTGCAGACTCCCATTGGTACTACTGCTACCACCCGAGGAAGATGAGGTTGAGGAAGAGCTGCCCTCTGTCTTGAGTGCACTGCCTCCGTAGGTCTGGCCCTGTTTGGGGTTGTTCAGAAAGCAGTCAGGGTCAAAGTTCATAGTAGTCTCTGGAATCTTGATGGCTCCATTGTCCAGACTGCTGGAAAGCACCAATTCCTCAGACACCCCAGCTGTTGACAGCATGGTGAGACCATCTCCTGCTGCAGTAGATCCAGGTTCCCCTACTCCTCCACTAGGGAAGGCAAATTTGTGACGATCCGAGGTCACAGACAGCACCAAGCCCTGTGAGGTGGCATCTGCACCCATCAGGTGACTGTTGGGAGCCCCAGTAGGAGACATGCTGTAGACAGGGTCTCCAGTGACCTCTGACATAAACACACTCTGGGAAAGACCAGACATGACAGAGGCCACATGGCTCATCCCTGTTACCACAGGGCTGTCAGCCATGTCTGGATCACTGTTGAGGCCACTGCTGATGGAGACAGGGGAGTTCTGAGTACTGTCAGGGACCTCCACCTGGTTGGTGGATGACACCTCTGTGCTGTTCTGGTGTAGCAGGACTGGTTTGTGGACCTTGCCATTGCGTTTCTCCCTGGCACTGGCACTTCCTCCTCCTCCCCCAGAGCTTTTGCCACCACCATGGGCGCTGTGTTCAGTCTTCCCCTCTGACACATCATTGTTTTGTACCTCAGAATGAGCACTGCTGTAGCCCCCTGAGCGGGGATCTACCTTAGGAGAGATGATGCGGTGTTTGGCGCTGTTGCATTTATGGTGTACACTGCTTCCTGCACCTATATGAGGACAGACAAAGCATAAGACATTGGGGATTTGGATGGAGGTAGGGTTATAGAAAGGAGAAAAAGACAAGATAAGTACATACTATTGATTTCTATGTACTGTATGTATTGGACAATTCTACTGTTCAAAGAGCTGAGACAGAGATGGATCAACTGTTGGTATTCATTGGTTAGTTACTATCAGTAAAAGACAATTTTCTCTTTGAGGTGATAAAACTGGTTTCTTTTTATTATACAGTGTGTGAATGGGAAGATCTGCATGGATTGTTATCTTAAGTCATCGGAAATAAGTACGCAACTGGGAGATATCCAGGGTAATTTGTTTTAGAAATAAGTAAACCACTGCCCTACACTCCTTTCCTGAGTTAAACCAAGTGATAGCATATATTTGACTGATAAGAATGGCATGGAAAACAGCTAGACTACTGCAGATATGGCCTTGATATTAGTAAACAAAAATAATAAGCCAATAACCTTGAAACTCACTTCCAGTACAAATTCGTCAACCAAAAACCACAACCACTCTGTTTGATCTACTGCATAACAAGCAATATCTTTATAAAGTTTTTGATCATTTTGCTGAATTTCCAAATTCTCTCTATAGATCAAACTCAATCCCACCCTCTAGCCCTTACCCAGGGTGCCTGTGCAGAGACAGTTGTGAGTCCGGGGAGGTGGCTTTGTTTGGTGGCTGTCCAGAATCTGTTGCACTAGCTGCTCCACTGAGAAGCCAGAGCTGCTGTTCCCATTGCTGCAAGTCCACTTGATGCCATGAACTGCCGGGAGAGAGGAGGAGACAGAGATGTCAGCCAGCCCAACAGACCACCAGCCACGCCAACCCCCCGCCCCACCCACTGTCTACCTGCCATTCATATTGGTCAACAGACACCTCTCTAAAATACCACATGTAAAGGCAGGGCACAGTAAAGCAATGTATATTTCCGGGTTGCCCTGAATGGAAACAAACTACCCACTGACTGGCTTAGGATACATTTTGTTTCTATACTACTTTCACTGACTTTGGTATTATACTTATTCCTATTATTAATTATATGCTTTCTTGTATTTCCTCCACAATATAACTCTAAATGAAATAGATGTGTTTGTTTTCCGCATGTGCACTGTTTTCTTATTTAGTCCTGTAATGGCGAGCCTTCCATACTACAGTGTTCTTTCGCTGTCGAGTCACTTCCCCTCCCATGTGTCATGCATCTCTGTGGTCACCCCTCAGTGAGCGATAAAAGTAACAGCAAGCAAAATCTGTCCACCTTCCACTTTTACCACAACACATGACTCTGTTCTGACAGGGAAAGCCTCTGGGGAGGAACATCACCAAGTTACTTCTGCTGCTGAATCTGCTGTTGCACCAAGTGAAAAAGAAAGGGTTTGTCCTCTCAAGCTTCACTCAAGCTCCTCAGTCACACCTCACTAACACCTCCTAATGTTTTTCATAGCTCCACTTGCCAACCAGCCACTACTTCTGATGAGACTGATAGTGGTTTTAGTGGCTATAAGGTGGTAAGAGACACCATTCATTCAGTAGTTTACAGGCTCTCAACTGTGAAAAAAGTAATATTTCACAAGTGAACATTTTTAGACTATCAAACAAAATCATTTCAGCTTTATTTCAAATTCCCTACGCTTCAATAATGCCTTAGGTTAAGGTTGAGTGTATATCTGCTTGCATATGAGATAAAAGGTGATGGAAACAGGGTGAGGGAAGAGAGGGGTGAGTGTAACACAGATAGTTAAGCTTTAGATACTAAACAAGTGAACAAAGCTGGGAATGTGGTTTCAAGATCCATTGGTAAAATACAGACAGTCACCAGCAGATGTCAGCAGAGTTGCTGTTCAAATTAAGTTCATGGAGGACAGACAACTTATTGTGGCAGGTTACAGAAACATAAACAAGATCCATTTTTGTCCATCATAAAGATCAATCATCCATTATCTACAGTGAGTAAGATAAAAAAAAACATTGAACACCAAATGTGATGGGAAACTTTCATCTACTGTTAGCTAATAGAACCTTTGCAAAAATAATTTTGCCAATCTGAAGATCCCATTAGACAGCATGGTTTGAGTCACCATTTACCCCTGACAGTGTGCAATGCAAACAATTAGATGACACCATTATTACCGACACAGAGATGATAAGGCAATTGTCATATTTAAAACTCTGTCATGAATCCCCTTCAGTAACAAAGACAGCAGGAAACCTGCAGGAAAGAAGAACATCGATTCAGACAGAGCAAGAGTGAGATGCTAATGCATACATCCACTATGTAGTGGCGTGCCTTTGTCCAAGCAATCTCCCCTTTGTCCTGATCTCTCATGCCAGAATTGCCACAGCCCTCTTCATCTAGATGGGTGCCCCCCCCAAAGCTCTGGGTTGTTGATATATAGTTACCACAATGTCTGCCTGTCTGCTCTTCTCACTGAGGGTTATGTTCCAAAGCAGATATGACAGGAGCGATGCCACTAGGCTTAATCCCAATGGCAGCAATAGAAGAGGTTCCAAACAGCAAGCCAGTCACATCATCATCCTGATGACTGCACCCTGTCATCAGCAGGATCACATGGCCCTAATGACAAACACAGCTGATCTGTAGGACACATGCCTCTGCACCACTGGACACTGTATGGGACAGTGGAGTACAATAGTTTACAAGATGGCCAGCCCTGTCTGTCTTGCCTGGGAGTGTTCTTTTTGGTCATGTCTGTCTAGCCTGGAGACAGGCCTTCTGTCTATACGAGTGTTTGTTAAAGCCAGTCATGCGCTATCTGTCAGCAGACTAAGGGCATAGCTTGGGAGAGTTCTGCGTGTTTATAGCATTAGACCAAGAGAGTGAATCAAGCTGGCTGCCTTGTCTATGCAACTGTAGCGTGACTGAGTACTGATGCCACTCTCTTCCTCCCGTTGCTTCTCTTTCTCATCAAACATTGCCGAGCGTTAAGGAGGATGAGGTCAGACAAGGCCGTGTTTCACAGGGCTTATATTTGAACTGCTGTGTGTGAGCATTCGTGCATGTGAAAGTTTCTGTGACTGAGAACAACAGTATGTGTGTGTTTGTTGTGGGTAGATAGAATAAGCTCAACTGATCCATAAAATCCACATTTCTCCTTTGTTGTTTTTTTGTATCATTAGATGTGTCAAATGGTTTGTGCACAGAAATATTGTGAAGAGAATAAAAACAGTGAAAAGCGAGATGGAAGAGGGCAAAAATATTGCAAATGCTGGCACTGTTGGAAAAATAACTATTTGATATTAAACTAATGGTTTGTGTGCTGATACAAATAACTGTGTAAAATAGGATCCATAACTAGTGTATAAGACAAAATTCTGAAGATACAACCCCACATAGCCTATGTGATCAAGTGTTGAGCATCTTTTCCACAGTCAGTACTGAAACTATGCTTGCTGGTTTTGTACAGATCTGTCCTGCGTGTTTATCTATGCACCCTGAGGAATTAAGGAAATATTTGCGCTATACAAAAATTGTCTAAAAACGCATCTACTAATATTTCATGTTGTGTTTTTTTTATAAAATATAGGTCAGTCTGTGATCAAATCATGTGTGGATAATACAACAGGAATTAAATGCATGTCTTGACACCTGACATTGGCATGATATTGCTATTTCACAGCACCACTAGATGGCAATGTTGCTCCATCACTGGACTCGTGTTTACATGGCTCTTCCAAGAGAAAGAGAGAGGGGGGTAGAGAGGAAAAGAAAGATAGGAAAGCAAAGAGTGAAAACAGCAGACGGATTTTTTGCTCTTAATGTAGCCCCCTCATGTAGCCTGGCAGCTAGAAGGCATCTCACACTCACCCTCTTTGTCCCAACAACTCCCAAAGTTAATGACTTTCCGCATTACTGCAAATGGTGCTTGGTTTTTACATTAAGCCACAGACTAAATGAATACAGTAGGCTCAGTGGCTGACCTGAGGTAAGGCTTTATGTTAAAATGTGTCCTAAAACGGATAGTGAGTACAGCAGTGAGGAAGATAACAATATAGCCAAGACCTCAGTCATCATGGCCCAGACTGCCTTGTCACTACACAGCCAGCATGCCCGTGTGCCTGTGAGGCTGCTGACACATTCCTCTTTACCTGGTCACATCACCAATAATTGGCCAATGGAATATCAGTCACAGCTCTGCTGGCTCCTGCCAGACACACCCAAATCACAGTGAGGTTGTTAAAGTTATCTTAACAGCTTTCTGAAAGATTTTCAGTGCCCACAATGTCCCTATGTGACTATTATTATCATCAGAGAAACCCTGACTTTTCCCTAAACATTGCCACTATCTTTGCCTCAACCCACTGATGGGAGGGAATGGGGGCAGTTAGATCCACAGAAAGGGTGGAGGGGTGTGGTGGGGTTGGGGTGTGGGGGCTCTGGTGAGTCAGACATTCTTGCTCCTATGCATTAACAGGAATCAATAACCAGCTTGTTGCCCTCCTCTGGCTTGACTTCCTTCATGGGCCAGAGACAAGGTGCACTCTCAGCCTGGGCAGAGTGGTACCAAAGGTCTAGCGGAAGAGCTGAACTTTGACTCGTAACTAGCAGACGGCTCCAGGAGGAGCATGCACTCACTGGGCAAAGATGCTCTCTGACTGAGCTGCTGAGGGCACTTACTGTATCAGCTCCTCCTTGTCAAACAAAACAAAAACAGGCACTGTTTTTCACTGCATGTAGGGTTATAAATCACTGTTAGTGGATATTGTCTATTAAAAGAAGTAAATAAAAGTTGACATTGAACTTATGAATGTATAGTTTTGAATGTGATTATTCAAATACTCACACATAGGCTTGAGCTGGCCGATGAGCTCCTCCTTAGTCCACTTGGCCCACTCCTTCTTGTCTGTATTGATGGAGCACAGGATTGGACCGCATGGTTTCCCACAATCCTCAATGGCTGGAACATTCAAATAGTGGACGAGCACAATATCAGGGTTCTGTGGAGAAAACAGAGAAGAAGGGTGGGGGGCATTAGAAGAGAGAGACAGATAGGCTTAGACAAGGAGTATCTTGAATATACATGTGAAATGAGTGGTAGTGATAGATACTGTGGCTCGGCTGTGAGGGCTTTTATGTGGAACACAGTTGGTGAGAAGTAAATAATTTGTGCACAGTAACCCTCACTCAGGCAACAGGGCCCAAGAATAGAAGAGAAAATGCACAACCCAAAACACAACCAGGAAGCAGAACAAATCCAGGATCAGAAATCTGCAATAATCTCACTCATTATGTGACTATCTGTATCTCCAAAAGTATGTCTGCTTGGATGTGTATGCTAGTGTGTGTGCTCATTTATGTGCATATGTGTGATAATTACAATGTGTGCTCATGTAACACACTTATGGCATTTTGTCAAGTCCTCCCACATGGTGAGATGATGCCCTCAATTAACTCTGCCTGTATTTACCAAGTCAAAACTGAACAATTCACTGCATGCAAATTATTACTAGGTTACCTCTGCAAATTCCCTAAATTGACAGCTTATGAATAATAGGTAGAATTTTACAGAATGTCTGCTGATGTGAGTAACACCATATGGCTTCTGTAGCCAAGAAAAAACTTTGATCACTGAACATGGTAAAGACTTACATGAGGAATGCTCCTGTTTCAGTCACTTCTGTTTTGCTTAGACTTAACAATAAACTACAGTACAGCATAGCAAATACAATAACAGTCTCCATTGTGTCATCTAGAATACAAATAAAAGCTGCCTTTATTATACCTAACCTGTAGGCAGCCAAATAAAAGAAGGCTGAGAGGTATATAGAAGAAATTTCAAAAGCTGGTGTATGAAACTAGCAAGATCGCACACACATGCAAACACACTTAGACACTTGCATGCACTTGCAGCTAAACAAGACGCAAGGATCGACAGACCGACAAAGACCTTGATAGAGAAAAATGCTGTGACAACGTGTGTGTGCCTGCAGTTTGAAGCGTCATCAGTACTAAGTGGCAAATAAATCAAAGCACTGCTACTGTAGGTCTGTGCTCCCTCTCAGTGTGTACCATTAATCTGGTAGAACACCCCACCTTCTCTCTCTCTTTCTAGTTCTCCCCTTTCATCAGACAGGGGTGTGGTTGGGGGCACAAAGATCCACAGAAACAATTACCTCCCAAATTCCATCCCAAAAATCCCAACAATTACCACTGTTTCCGTTGGCATTGACAGGTCCAGTAGTGGAACAGGAGCACGGTTTACGTACAGAGGTCTCTGGAGTACTGATGACCTCCCTCAACCACTTCTATCAGAAGAAGGAACTGGACATTACAGTGTGTTATCACACTGTTTACTTGTCCCCTGTCATTGCTATGGACACTTGACGTCTATTGCTGCACATCTCACACACTGTTTTAGGGAGATGACACAGGGCTGTGTGTGATGCCCCCAGATGGCATCACCAGCTGTGTCAGTAGCTTAAGAGATGCCCTCAATCTTTACTTGGAATGAGAGTGCAGAATGTAGACAGCTTCATTCAATTATAGCCAAACATAAATGTATGTGGATATATGGGTGCAGGCGGGACTGATTATAGTATACACTCACATACACACACACACACACACACACACACACACACACACACACACACACACACACACACAGTACAAACTCATTAGTATTCTATAACAGACACAAATTATTTCAAAAGACACACAAGCTGAACACAATCATACACAATCTCTTCCTTCCAACACCCACAGTCCCAGCTGGTTTCTGCCTTTTGACACACATATCTACACACACATATGCACTAAACTCCATAGATGAAAGCATGTGGCAGCCATACAGCTCATCCAAACACAAATAAATTGTGTTGCTGTGTTTTACTAGTAGGAATGTCCTATCTGTTGTAAACCAAGGAGTGAACCAAAAGCATATGACAACTGGAAGCGACACTCACTTCCCACAGTTTTGTTTTGCTTCTTACTCTTATCTTACTTTACGTGTTTACCAATTCTCTCCCAAACATGGTCCGCCTCCACCCTGAGAAGAAAACAACACAATGAAAAAGTAAAGCGTCACATAAATCTATCAGGATGGTAATTTAATTTAATTTCCTGCTGGCTGCTTTCTTTTTCCTCAGTGTAATATCTGGAGTTAGTTCTCCACCAGTAGGTGGAAAAGGCTGTGGGGGAACTTTTTTCCTGGATACTATTTTCCAGAGAAAATGAGATCTCATTAACTTATTGATTAATTGTGTAATGTAGTCTTTTGGTTGTTTTTTCACTGGTTTCCCATGCGGGTCTCAGGGCAGCTTTCCAGCCTCACTTCCGCAGTAGAAGGGAAGACTGGGATGCAGTTGCAGAAACCTGTGGTGTGCATGTGTGCTGGTGTGATGTGAAGCTACTTGTATCTCTCTCTCTCTCTCTCTCTGTCTGTCTGTCTTACCATGTACTTCATGAAAAGATAAGTCTTCATTCCAAGCATAACATGCTAATGGAAGACTACTAATGTTTGCTGATTATAGGCCTCTGTATTTTTATGTATGTAAATAAAATATTAACAATGTGTAAACTGTATTTCTTAATGTTATAAAATCTGCTTTTGTTTTAAATATATGTATATAATCATTTGTCAGCTTGAACCTAGGCATAGTTGCATGTTGGACACATCTGTAACTGTGTGTGCAAACAAGACATGTTAAGGCCCATTAAATCACAAATGTTTCATGTATGCATAAAATGTTGAGTGTCTCCAGCCAGCGTTTTGATGTTGCTGTGTTGTGTTAATGTTTACTGCGCCTCCCTAGAACAGATGGATAGATGTTGAGCTAATTACTAGCAGAGTCTTGGGGAGTCAGCCATGGGGGCGGAAGGCCTGCAGAGTAGGTGGTGGAGCGCCTTCCTGCCCCTCCTTCCACACTCTCTCAGACAAACACACACACCAATATATGTACAAAAGCATCCATGCACACATAAAAGACCACAGAGTCATGCAGGGCACGAGACACTCATGAAAAAGTCAAAGCCAAAATTCACACACACACACACACACACACACACACACACACACACACTTGAATATGCGATATGCAAGACATCGCCATCGCAACCGGAGGATAAAGGTGCTGTTGTAGCCAGGCAACAGGTTTCTCTGGCACCCACGCACTTAGAGACAGCCAGTTCTCCTACAATCTCTCAGTGACTGCCTTTCTCGTCCTGAAGTTATACACCCTGTTCTACTCCAAAAGACAAAGAGGGAGAAACAAGAGAGAAAGATTCACTAATGGAGCTGAAGACACAGACAGAGTTAGATGTCAGCAGAGACAGATACAATGACCTTATGCATTGTACTGATGTGAAGCAGTGAATGTGTATGGTAAGCTGCAGCACTGATGTAACTAACTGAGACTTACGTGCAAAGCACATCTATGGATGTAATATTGTATGAGTGGTCAAGTAATGTGTCCACTGTCTCATTAAGTCTGCGTGACCCTGCTACGAAAATGCCACTCCTTTGGAACACCTCCATGTAGCCGCTACTCCAGTAGCCCACCATAGCTCATTAAGTGACAGAGAAAGCAAGGGAAAAGCACACAGTTCAACACAGATATGTGGAAAAACAGAGAGACTACAGAATGGGAATATACTGTCAGACAGACTCTTGTACCCTACCATAGCAAGCCTCTCTCTTTTAGAAATCAGGCACAGGAGCGATAAGAACACCATTAACATGAAAGGATCTTAATTGAGAGGGGATGCTTCATGGAACGTGTATGAGCCAGGGAGTGCAGGGGAAAACCTTGTTCCTCTCAGACAAAATAACCCACACTGAGGAAAGGGGGCTTCAAAGTCTGTCATACAGAAGGAGGGAGCAGGCAGACTGGAGCTCAGGTATGGGAAAAAAAACCTTTTTTCCAATTTTACTCTTAGGAAGGAATGTGGAAGCAAAGGAGGAAAGGAATGAGACAGTTTTTGATGGGAGAATTGAACTAGCAGGCTACAGGGATATCCATTTCAATACAAAATATCACAAAAGCAGGAGAAAGCAATTGTTTTGTCAGAAGCATTCAGCATCAAGGCATAACTACAGAGGGGAGGTGCATGTGCTGGTGTGTTTGTGGATGTATCTGTGCCTTTACATATTTGCGTCTGCCTACGTTAAATTATAAATAGCATGTGAATGAGTGTCTAGAGGCAAATTCCTGTATGTTGGTTTGTATATCCGTATGCATCCAGAATGAGTGCAATGAGCTCTGAGTGTGAATGCATCTGCTACTGTGACTGCATTGACTGAATGCGTATGTCTGAGCAGTTTCACATGCATATATGTTTCATGTTGTGTGTTGTGGTCCACTGAATGGGCACCAGGGGTGATTAGGGGCCTGCTCTCTCAGCTATGCAGGGCAGTTGCCCTGGCAGTGGCATCGTGATGGATGGTATGGCGTGCCAGTCATTAGGCAGCCTCCTGGCCTCTGGCACTGAGGTTGCACTCTTAAACACCACCCTCCCCCACCTGTCCCCAAACACCACTGCTCATTTCAAGGTCAACTGCCTCTGTGGTGCTGTAAGTTCACCTCCACGAGACTCAAAAGACGACTTCTTTTTGTTTAGAACCTTTATCGCTCACTGCCAACGGGTGTGTATTTTGATATGTGGGGGTGGCTGGCTGGTGCCTTGCCTCGTGCAGACACACAGGAGCACAGGCACACATATGCAACACATGAGCACAAGCACACATAAAAACACACACAGAGAAGTAAACAAAAACCCACGTCATACCCTCCTAAAAAGGAAGCAAACAGCCTGAAGCTCCTGTCTAGGTAGCAGAGCAATCCCCTATTTGAACCTGCTTCCCCTCCCTCTCACTAGGTCCTCTGTGACAACTTCTTTGTTTAAATGTTCCCAGTTTAGAATATAGACACCCTAATTAGAGTGTGAGGAGTCAATGCTCAACTTAACTGCTATAGTTCACCCTTTCCTGAGCCCTGCACTCAAACAGCTATGACACTGCCTAAATGCCAAGCTACAATAATGTCCAGGGCGCATACCAATCCAGAGATTGGAGCCTGTTTACAAAGAGTGTGTTGCCTCTGTCCAAAGCCTCTTAGAAGGATGGCAAAGCAGGAGGAACAGAAAGAGATCCCGATTTAGGGAAGATTCATACTCCATCACTTTACCGCCACTACCTAGTGTACAGCCTGGGAGATATGAAAGGCAGAACTTGGAACTTTTGAGGAACAGGAAGAGGCCAGCATGTTTGAGCGTGTTTCAGAGGTAGCCAAGGGCTGAGGCCTGTGATGTTTAATTCAGTAGCACATAATCACTCCGATGGAGTTGAGAGCTGGGCTTTAAATAACTCAGCTTAGAGGGGCAGAACTGCTTCACTCAGGGTGGGGGAATATAAGTTTGTGTGTGTGTGCATTTGTGTGTGTAATTGTGGAGTTATGTGAGTGGAATCTGCATTTCTACATGTCTGTGAGTGAGTATGCAAGAGAGAGCTTCACTATTTTTGTGTGTGGCTCCTCCTTGCTTTGAAATATTTTATTTGTGCAGTGCACCACAGATAAAGGTGGAATGCGTTTGTTGCTGTGCCAAGTGTGCAGTACAATAAGTGGAAAAGGCCAGTATTCAGAGAATGAATATGGAGGAGAACTCTGGATGCCAAGCAGGCAAGCATTAAGTCAGGCGGTAAGCCGGCTAGGCACTGAAGCCCCTTTAGCTTCCACAACTCAACTCACAGTTTACAGCCTACTTATTTTTCCTAAGGCTTCTACACAGCACACTACCCTCTTCATTAGTTGTGGTGCTCCCAACTGAGAGGCCATGCTGCCCAGGGGCAAGCTGAAGACGGGCCATCGCAGCCCATCCGGCTGCCATAATGGCCTTGGCTGAGCCCATGGCACTGATCCTAATTTTCAGTGGCTATCCAGGTGACACTGAATCACACTGGAATAAAAGGGGGGAAAGGAAGTTGCTGAGCCCTCTCAGAAAGGGAGGATTTAACTGTGTACACTCTCTTAATGGCTCCTTTCTTTTCTTTCTGCCTGACAATAACCTCTCATCCTCTGACTTCCATGAGACTTTTCCACTTGCTTGCCCTCTCATTTTCATCTCTTACTCCTAGGGCATAATGCAATTCATTTGTAGGAGGAAAACACAGCTAATGCCATCTCTCTCTACTCCCTCTCTTATGCTCACGCTCTCTTTCATTTCAGTGCTGAATCTGATTTGTTTGTGTGTGTCGTCTTTCTCCTCGTGCCAGCCGACAAGGCGTGCTATTTATGTGCCTCTAACTATGTCTGTGAGCGAATCAGGACTTCACAGGAGCAGCCAAGGGAGAGAATGTGCTGGTGCATTTCTAAACATGGAGTCACAGTTAGGACTGATGTGTGTCCAGCAGCACGACAGTCCAACCCGTCCTCTTTCTGCTTCGGCAGTGGCCCACTGAACAACAATAGATAACAATAACAGTACTTTTTAGATTGTAACAGAAAATAGATCCAGTCAAGCACAAATTGTAAGAGAACATATGTAAATATGAACGCAATGCACATCAAGTGATGTGACAACAGTGTTGGTCACAGGACTGCCTGTATGCTCTGTCGAACGTGGAGAGGGGCTCATTATTATTACTGGGCTAGATACTGGAGCAGCACCAGAGCCCGGCTTGACAAGACCTCTCTCTGAAGACACACACACACTAGCCTTTACACATACACACACACATTGAAACACACTACAAATGGGTAATCAAACGTCTGCCCCTGGAAAAAAATGCTCAAATGGTTTCCTAGCAACCAGTGGCGTGTATTGGGTCCACATGAAAAATGAGAAATGAAGACGTGTGTGAGCGTGGGACCCTGTGTGAGACAGAATGAAAAAAAATTAGGTTGAGATAAAAAAATGCATATTAGAGGGACACAGAGAGGTTTATAGGGTGAAGCATGGAATGGTCAGAGATAAGGAGACATGAATGGGATATAAAAAAGTAATGAAGAGAGAAAGAGAAAAGGTGCCATCATAAGTCTGCCAATCTGATAGACAAACACAAGCATTTCACCAGCTTCTCTGCGGGGGCAGTGTTGACTGCGAGTTGAGCAGGTCCAAAGACAGTTAAGGTCATGGAAATGTGTTGTTAAATCACAACTCAGAGAAAGATCATAATGGGAATAAATCAGCATCTTACACATTGTTACAAATATGTTGAAACGCTGCAGGGGAGGGGATTATGCAAGAACAAAGCATAGACTTTTGAAAACGGCCTAAACTGCAGTGCTGCGTATCACACCAGGTTCAAATGCAAAACTCAGGGGATGGTGATATACCAAAGTCACACAATCAGGTGAGAGTAGTGGTTTGTAAAATTGCTGCAGAGCACTGTACAAAGAGGTGTAGCTAAATCTCTGGAGCTCTAAAGAGTGTTGATCATTTCTGAACATTGTGAAGTAAAACACAGCAAGTCCCCTTTAACAAAAATGATTCAATAAAAAGACAGAGTTACATTTTATTTGTTTATCTGTGTGGAAGTGTGTGAAATGCAAGGAGCAACGCAGCATGTAATATTGTTTGTGTGTGTTTGCATGAGATAGTATAATGTGCGATTTTGTGTGTGTGTGTTTGGTACATCTGTCTGAAAAAGTAGTGAGAAGCATCACTATCTTCATCCACCAGCTGCCACAAAGGCTTCCCAAAACAAGCGCAGGGCAGTGACAGAGACAGAGCGACCGCAGCCTTCTGCTGCTGTAATAGGAAATTAATTGAGACCATCAATATGGTATTAATCATTAAAGCACAGGTGCTGAGGTGGCACTTTGCTGACTGCTCTACTGTTGGCAGTGCTCACATTCATACACAGCAAAGGTTTGATCTGCTGTTTTACAAAAATGTAGGTGTATACAGGGAACGGGGAAAAGCGAAAGTTCATGTCCTATTTATAAACGCACAGAGACAATGGGGCAGTAATCCAAGGTCATTATTTCTTTGCCCAGAAAATGTTTAGTCCTCACCTCCTCTGAGCCCCCTCTGATAGCTACTAAAGAGTGAGAGAGAAACGAATAGGAGTGGGTATTGTGAAAGATGTTTAAATCAGAAAATGACAGGTAAATTTGGGGAAATATTCATCAACTCCCTTGGAAGCCATGTTTCTTATAACACCTAATCCTTCGTGAGGCAAAGCACAGTGAGGACTGGAGTGCCGGTGTTAATCAGCCAGAGGAGAGCCAAATTGCAGCAACTACATTAAGCCGTTAAGCACACCACGTCTCCAAATTGTTGAAGGTGTCTCACTGAGATGAATGTTTCATCTTATGAATAATACATTGCACACATACACGCAGACAAAACCAGACACATTTTATATGAGTGAGCATGCGACTGCACGTGCACACACATGCACACCCAAACACATCCAAACACATCCACCATAGCAAGTGTCTCTCACTAAGGCAGAGCGACAGCTGTGCAGGATGGGGTTTGTAGTGTGTGGCAGAGTTCGACAGGATGATGTTCCCAGCACTTGGTTTGGACTAAGAGCAGCCCGGCATCAACCAGCCTTCGAAGGCACTTGACATCCAGCCCTCACCACCCAATGTCTGTCTGTGTCAAGGTTGAGCCTATGAAATGTTTATGATTCAGGAGCTGTAGATAAGATGAAGATTGATCTGGATCGAAAGGCAAATAAGATTGCGAAAGCCCAGAGTCAGCTGAAAAGCAGGCAGAGGGAACAGAGGGGGGAGGAAAAAGAGAGTAAGAGGAGAAAAAGCATTAACACAGGTCTGGCCCTGAGAGAGAGCAGAGTAATGAGCACTTCCTCTACACACCCTGAATACTGGGCAGACAATATGGACACACCATCATGACCAGCTGATTGATGTGTGACTGTCTGATTGCTGCCAATGCTTGAGACTTGCAGGTCTTGACTACTGACACTGTCTGTGTACTGATGTATTTGAAAGGCCGGACACGCCAAATGATGCCATCAAAAAACAGCAGACTATTTGCTCGCTGAGATTTAAAATTTATAGGTTTGACTATGAGCATTAGATGGATAGCTGAGTGTCAGGAGACAAGGGATGGTAATATTTATTAAAAATTATGTGAAAACAAATTAAACAATGTGAAAAAACTTCTGGATATGATCTGTGCAAGTCAAAATTTTACGTCATGGGAGAATGGGATGCTCTGGTTCTCTTTAAAACTATGGCAATAATAGTGCAGTAAAGGTGTCAGCTTTGATTTACAATGTCAAACAGTGAAACAAAAGGGGAAATTGTGTCAAATAGAGCATTTTTCAAAGGCCAGAGGAATGCGTGGGCGTGCATTTATATGTATATTTGTGTGTGTATAGGACGGAGGGAAGGATAAAACCTTTGATGTATCTCCCAAAGGCACTGGCCAGCTTGCAGGAAAGGAACAGAGCAGTGGCCGTGAGAGAATTGGGGCCCGAGCCCTGGGGCAAGTTCTCTCCTTTCCCCCTCACAGCCTGCCTTCCCCTCCCTCCTCTGATCAATACAGGGTCCTAATCACTCAGGACAGTATTGTAGTCATCTCTTTCCCTCATCTTCTCTTGCACTTTTCTTTGCATGGTATAACAACCTTGACTTCTAACATGTTGTTCATGGTGGAAATAATGGTTTCTATATACAATACACACATGCTTGTTCTCTAGTTTACTTGTGTACTGTATGTATGTGTTGTATGCACACCTTTGTTAGCTGCACACAATCTGCCGGTGTTTCTATGCATATTTGTGAAAGGAGTCATTTTGAGTCTCTGTAAATACGTGAAAAGGCTTGCACAAGGCTGTTTAAATGTGTGCATGTGTTTGTATACTACAAGATAAGGGAATATCCATGAAAAAGCAACAGCAACATAAACCCCAGTGAATTGTGAACAGCATGCATAAACTTGAATAATAGCACATCCCCTTATTTCTGTGGCTTTATCCCAGTTATCTAATTGCCCATGTCATTTTTTTTCTTTAATAAACTAATGAATGTGGCTAGGATGAGGCCTGGAATCATATACGCAGCAATAAGTAGCACTGCTTTAAACCCCAAACTGCATCAGAACATCTGAATAATTTGTAGGAGAAATAATTATGGGGAAGAAGAGCAGGCATCAATCCTGGAACCGACAGTGCCCTCGCTGGAAACTACCTCACCCATAAGCCAAGGCTCCATTAGGTATTGTCTGGGGCCTACAGGCTAATTTGTTTGCATCAATAATACATTCAAAGGATTTATCTAACTTGCAAATGAGTGTTCATTTACTGGTCCAAGAGGCAGAGAGAAGAGCAAGCAGCAGGAGAGAAGGTGTGAAAGGCTGAAACAGCTGGTTGCGGCTATCTGGGACACAGTTAACCCTTTGCTAGGCAGCAGAATGGTGGTCCATTACAAGTTTGTCAGTAGTATCCAGAAATGGTTGGTTCTGACGTGCTTGGAAAACAGCCAGTGTTTATGTAGAAAAAAGAGACAGGCCAAGGTGCTGTGACTAACCCTTGGAAAGGCATCAAAAATGAAGCAGAGGATCCCCTCCAGCCACAACATAACATATTACCTGCTGCACTGGATATTCTCTGATCGTTTGCCAGATGACAAAATGACAAAAAGGAATGTATGTGCGTGTCTTTGTTATAATACAGGGACATGGTAGACCTTGGGCGACAATGGGATCTCCAACACCCTTTGATCTGTATGCTGTCTTCTACAGGTGATACCAAGATGCTCAAAGACAAAAAAGTTGTAGTAAAATTAGGGGGAGGAAAAGATGAGGGTTATCAGGAGCGAGCTAGAGAGAGAGAGAGAGGATATGAGAGGGAGCAAAATGGGAGAGGAGGAAGGAAGCTGGCCATGAACATATGCTGCCTCTCTGTGCCAAGCCCCACTGGCTCAGGAAACCCACGCATACGCTGCACTGTTGCTGCTGTTGCCACTCCAGCCCTCTCCAACACCAACACCATGGCACTACTTAGTCAAACAAAGCTGGAGAGATGAATCTGGAAAGAGACAGGGTATCCCCAGTTTCTGCACGGCCAGGGTAGGGCTGCTTGGCTTGGATAATAGCCTGATTATACACACATACATATACAGAGTAGTGGCTTTCAGCTGTCTGGCTAATCACCCCCCGAATATGTGACACAGCTGATGTGTGCCACAACACAACACTGTAAGATGAACAGAGACACAAAAGAGATTTCTCAGTTTCTTCATGTTGTCGTCTTATTTCTAGGGTTCACTTTGAGTATTTGTCTACACAAGATATAAAAAAAGCCTGATGAAAGTAGTTTAACAAAACATTTATTTAATCAAATAATTTAAAGCCATGTAAAACATTTTTCCAATTCGTCAAGGGATCTGAAGTTATAAGTTAGTAGCGCTAAGCTGTTCTGTACATTATTACGTATAACTTTCAAATGAAAAAAAAACACAAATTCTTCAGTCTTAATCTTCACAATTTGGGTGTTAAAAAGGGACAGAAGAGTCTGCATGAATGAATGTTGCTGATAATAATCATAGCACATGTGTGGGTTAGAAAAGCTGTGTGCATGTGTGTATCAGACAAGGACAAGAAAACTGTCATAACTGGTACTGTGATATTTGATGTACTGTACACCTAAATGTATCATTAACACTGACAGACCGTTTTCATTGCTTAAACATTTTAAAAGAACTAGACTTAAAATTCACAGAAAGGTCACACACTCATTTATTTTGTATAATACTTGATAACAGTTATATCATTCATGTGTGGAAATTGTGCCTAATGAGGCTCTTACATTACTTGAACCACTGCAGTTGGTGAGGGGGTTCAACAAAAATGTCTCGCATAATGAGTGACCATGTGTTTGATTTTACAATGTTGTTAGAGGAGGGCGGGGAAGAGGGCAAGGAGTGAAGGCAGAGGGGATCTGAATGGCTCTGGAACAGTGCTGAACATGGCTCCCCACTGGGTTTCAAACCAAGGGCAAAAAAAAAACAAAACAAAAGGAAAAGAAAATGCAGGGAAACATCAACCACACAGATTCAAATTGCTTACTAACACAAATGCACACACTCATGTACCCTTGCAGACTCATAAATCCACACAAACGCACACATGTAATAGACCCATATCAGAATGCAGACACACAAACACCCTCAGACGCCAAAATGCTTGTATAACACAGAAATCAAATTCATGGTTCATCTTGCAATCTGAGCCTTACAAACTCAGTTCCCCTCTGCTGTCTGGCTGCCTCATGTTCCACGCCTTTTCCGTGTGAACGAATGGGGTCACTATCGTCACATAAACATCGTGCTCTGTTCTCTCCCCTCTCTGCCCTTTCTCAGTGAATGGAAGCTGAGCACTGGTGCATATCTACGCAGGGATGGCAAGGGCACCGAGGAGAGAAAATCAATACTATATCTCACCACTAAGCACAATCCCAACCAAAAGCAGCTGGAGTTTGCAGGTTGCTCCATAAACTGGACGGCTTCATCTGGCTGGCCGCTGTGTCGGTGGATTGCTACAGTAATGCACTACAGCACAATGGCCTAGGCCAGAGCCTGCCAGACACACAGGTACGCACAAACACACACGCTTGTGTGAACACACAAATACAAAGACAAACAGCATGCTTCCAGGAGCTGGGGAATAGCAGCAGCAATGAGAAAAAACTCTCATGAGGCAGGAATAATGTTGATAAACACACTCTCCTTTCCTTCCCAAGCAAGGAAAAGCACCTCTGTACCATTCAGCCCACCCACAACTTGCATGCGAGCATGCATACACACACACACATACACACACTGCATGTATATACAGAGAGGGGTCCTTAAAATACCTGTTCTAAAAATAGCAGGCAGGAAGCAGGAAGCAGGACTGAGGCTATTATTATTGCACGCACGTCCTGCCTCGTCCCACCAAGGAAAGGGAAGAGACTAATGATTTTCCTGGTGCAAGCAATTAAAAAACTATTTGTCACCTGCCAGGCTGCATATGACGTTAGGGGCCTTGGCAGGGGACCACATATACACACTGTACACACACAAAGTGGGTTGCACCATAGCGAGCAGTCCAGAGGCAGAAATGGTGCATGAGAAACAGGTGTAGCTGGAGGGTCACAAAAAAGGGAAGCAGAGGGAAAATGAGGTAGGGGGGGATGAAGAGGTACTTTGGATAGAGGAACAGAGCTGGGTAAATGGCTGATTTATCCGGACAGGTTAATACCAGGCTAGGCAGCGCCTAGGACAGCATACTGCCATCAGGAAGTCATGCAATATTTAAAATCCAGCCAATGAAAGTCATTCTCCTGCTGCTACTGGGCTCCTGGCTAAAATAGAAATGTATATTTCCCACTCTACTCCACCCTTCCTCACACCCTAAGAGCACAGAGAGAGAGAAAGAGAAGCTCCAACTCTCTGCCATCCATATTCCTAGCTCTGTCTGTCTCTCACTCTCTCTTGGGCAGCCTCCCTTGGAGAGCAGTGTGAAACATGCAAGTTTACATACAAGTTCATTTCAACTGAATTACTTCAATTCCTGCTGGATTTGTCTAAATGGTTCAAGGAATTTAGCACACCAAGAAAAAAAACAGTGAAACCACATTTCATTGAAAATCAACATCTTAATATAATTTCATAACTCCCTATTCCTGCTTGGCTGGGATTTTTACATTAGGAGATAAATGCTATAAACACCACAGGGAGATGAGGAACAGCCTGTCAAAACTATCTGAGAGGGTCACTGGGGAAGTCACTTTCATATTTGCATTTGATCACTACCCTGTAGGGGTACAGGGTGAAGGGAGTGCATTATTTGCAGACTACATTATATGAAGGTTAGGTGGCCATACAGGGGGTCATTAGGCCGGGTCATTAAACCTCCCACATTATTAAGTAAACATGCTCAGATGCTGCCACACGAGGCCAATATTGGGCTTTGGGGCAATGAGAGACAACCTATATGCAACCTATATAAATTGCAAAGGAGTAGTAAATAATATCAAGACAAGCATTATGCCTTCCTTGCACTTCCTATGCAGCCCTATGCAGATCCAGCTTCAAGCATACACTCGGCTGCAGTAATTTATGAGGCAGCTCGTTAACGTCAGGTGATTTGCACTCCTCGTTTGCTCCTGCTCATCTCTACCAAATGATATCATCTTCTACCTCTAATCCTCTATCTCTAATCCCCCATTCTCAATGCACCCCAAACCTCCCATCTCCTGTTTCCTATCCCTCTGTCATTTCTCCTGTCCTAACCCCACATTTTGCTTTCTCTCTCCACTGTCTTCCTCCATTCCATCTCTGTCTCTCCTCAGGTATGTGTGGGTGAGTTCTGAGATCAGGGAGCAGACAGAGATAGGAGCAAAGTCATCCAGCTGAAGGGTGTGTGGATGTGTATGTTCAATATGCCATGTATCCAGATCAAAAAAGACAAAAAGCAGTCTGGTTTGACTCTGAAGGCTTTATGTGCCCTTGTAGTTACTTTTCCAGTGCCCCCTACTGAGAGCAAGCCATAATAACAAAACTGACGTTCTCTCAAAACTTGGCAGAGAGGAGAAAACCCAGCAATCCTGGGGAGACATAGTGGCAAAAACAAAAAGACACAGAATGGTATAGTGGAGGGTGGGGGTCAGATCGCAAGAGATGGTAGCAGCAAAATGCAAAGAAAAGAGGACATAAAAGAAGACACACAGATGAAAGCAATGTTCACAATGGAGATAGTTATTGAAAATTAGGGATATAAATGGCATTGCTTTTATCCATAATAAAACACCTTTGAGGCTCTGGGAATTTCAATCTTTAGCTACTAAACTGATTCAACATCATTGGCCCAATAGTTTATCTTTATCTTATGTTTTCCACAAACAGGCCATAGTCTATCTAATCCACAGAGAAATCAGCCTCAGACCAGATGCAGCTTACACCCACAGACAGACAGACTTGCACAACAAAAATTGCCAATTATAGAAATTGCAATCAGAGCTGTTGTGTTGTATGTTGATGAGTGATAGCTGGTTAAAGGGCAATGAAGATCGATATCTTACTTAATGCAGAGTGTATGACTGGTACTATATCACTGGGGCATTCATTCCCACTCCCTCTTATTCTTCTACTCTGTCTTGAACATACACTATCACTGTCTTCTCTCTTACCTCTGTTCTTTCCTTCACTGTCTCATCTCTGACACGTCCAAGTGATCATGTCGGGATGTCAGCCCTCATCCATAGCTAATTGGGGCTCAGAGGAGTAATCAGGGCAGGACAAATCGGACAGTTCTGGTCATTAGCTGTGACCAGTGTTCTCTGGGAAGCTGGGAGATACATGCACACTTCTGCCATCATGCCTGAGCTTGCACAGTGACATAGGCAGACCCGTGGCTAGACATGAGTGGAGACACAGAAATTGGCACAGCACAGAACACAAAGCTAGTGTGGAGCCACTGATCTCTTTTGCTTTCCAAGACACACAGGCAGGATGTAAACATAAGCAGTGATGCTATAGACGAGTAGAGGCAGAAAAAGAGGGAAAGCTCATAATGTACAACACAGAGGGTAATATCAAATCAGGATTATAGTTGTTGCAATACTCTTGAGAAAACTTAGGCTGGTAAATCTGTGAGAGTTAGAATTATAAGCAAAGGCTCCTGACATTTGTTTTCTACTCTGCTTAGTGAGTCAGTTCCCTGTGCTCTTTCAAGCTGGTCAATGGAAAGACAGCAAGAATAGCAGAGTAACATGTAAAATATCAGTGTCAATAACAATGGTAGAAGTCACAAAATGTAAACATGTCAATGACTGCTCCTTCTGAAAATGGGCCGCATGACTCTGGAGCAAGATGAATGTCAATGCGCCTTACTGGCAGAGCCTTAACCTTTCCGAATAACTGAATTATTTAAGCACCACATACCTGTTGTGGGCCTCTGTTTCTCCGTCTGGGCTCAGGCTGGTTAGGAGGCTGCATGAGTCTATGGCCACGCACGCATCTTTGGCCACAGAATGAAAATGGCAAGACAAATGCAGCGGGGGATTTGTGATAATTGGCCGTGCTGGTGGGCTAGGCGACGAGCCTAGAGAAAAGGTCGCAAGCACTGAGGAACAGATCAGTCTGCCAGGAGGAGGGGAGGCTCTGTGTGCCTCTGGGGTTTAGCTCAACTTCTCTCTCTTTCATCGTATGGGGAAAGAATGCTCCAGTGGGGGCCATTAATTAAGCACCAGAGTAACCTTCAATTTGCTTAGAGGTCAGAAGCCTAGTGTCTCTGTTTTGGGCAGAGAGCAACTCAGAACTAACTCGATATTTTCTATGTGAGTAGAAACAGAGGGTAGCAGAATGCACAGAGGGAAAAAGAAAAGTGATAGCAGGGAGAGAAACATATTTGAATGTTTACGAGTTGAGAGGTTCGAGATGGTTAATGTCAGATGCACTGTATCTGCACACAAGGAGGAGAAGAAGTGAAGAAGATGAGGGGAGCCACAGGGACATGGCTCATACCCCGACATGCTCGTGAAGCAGCTGTTCTCCTCATGGCAGAGCGTGGGGGCCTGCCAGCAGCAGCATGCTGCCGAGAGTACCGTGGTCTCCCACCATATAGCGCAGAAGCTGAACAGCACAGTTGCATATGCACACACACACACACACACACACACACGCACACACACACCAAGACAAGCATGTGCACATACTGTCAGATATGCACACAGGCTCACACTGCATATAGAGTACTGCCACCCATTCTCCTGCCAGTCGAGTATTGGGGGTTTGAGTTGAACGGTAATGTCAGGTGGTGGAGTCAAATTCATATGCTGTAAATCTGATCTCATACTCTGTAGAGGTGCATTTCCATCTGATACAAACAACAGCCTGCATAGCTAAAGGCAATTATATTTCTACTGCCTCCGTTTGCCCTGAGGTTGTAGACAGCCAGTCAAAACCTCACCAGGTTTTCCTGCCTCCCTACCCTCTCAGTGAAATCAACAGAACGGTGCCCAGGCTCATCCATGATTTATCTCAGTGAAATATTCATTATGTAGCCTTGCAAAGCCTGGACGTATCTGATGTGAATCTGGACCTGACAGCTCTGCTCCGTCATCACACATCACCTGAGCCACTCTGAATCCGGCACCTGTCTCCCAGTGCTCAACACAGAGGCAACTAAACTGATCCGAATGAATAGAAGGCTCTGGTAGATATAAAGAATCCATCTGCCTGTCTTTAGCCTGCAGGCATGTCCGCTCTGGGTCTGTAGCTACTGTATCCTAAGAGCACACCTACCTATGACGGAACACCACAGCAAAGGAGCTACTCAATTTTTCCCATTCAATTACTTAGAGAAAGAACGAAGCCTCCGCTCTGACTGCTCCCAAGGAGCAAGGTGTGATGACTACATGTTATGTACCCAACACATGGCCCAAGTATGTTGATCTCTGGAGTTTGGTGGGCTACTTAAGGGAGATGAATAGTATGGTAGATATAAATTAATACAGCGACACAAATAAAAAACAAGGCTCTGTTGTGGTGAACCGTTAGAATGTTACAGAAGAGGGTTCAGCACCATGGACAGCATCGTACACCACTCATCACTCTGCCTGTCCAATTAAGTGACCTTTGAATTATTCCATAAATTAAAATAGCTGAAATACTGTCTAATAGTGCTGGAATGATCACAGGTACAATAGTGACAACTCATTTTCCGACATAACACTAATTCAAGTGGTTCAAAAGTCATTATACTCTGAAGGACTAATGTAATAAGAAAAATGTAACTGCAGTGAATGGTGATATTAATAATGTATTCATGTGAGACAGAGAGTAGAGTACAGTGGCCTAAGCTGAGAAAGGTAAGAGGGAGAAAGTGATAGCTGTGAAGAAACAAGGTCGTCAGCATTCCCTCCTGCCTTACTAGTCATTTCATTATCTCGTCTCTCTCTCCTTCCTTTTAAAGTAGGAAAAGCAGGAGAGGCTATTGACCCCTCTCTGTGTTCGTGGCAGGCAGCGGGACAAATGAAGTTTCCCCTCAGACCCCCTCCATTTTAATATCATAATTATCCCCACCTCTGTGCCCCCACCGGCCAGCGCAAACTCTACTGTCTGATTTGATGGAGAGGCGCAAGCAGGGAATTACATTCGATTAGCACTAAACAAGAGAAGGGGACACAGAGTGATAGAATCAATCAGTGCCACCAGGACAGACCTAGATCCTTTCTGTCAATGAGTGTGTGTGCATGTGTGTGCAGTGATGGTGTGTCAGTCAAAAGAAGGGATGCCTTTCAATGGTTATGTCTGTAAATGAATAATTTAAGCAGGGGACACATAATGTTAGCATGTTTATAATGATTTGGGAACTGTATAAGAACTGAAAACATACTCTGACAGGAAACAGTGCACCACTTTTTTTTTCAAAAGGGAATTCTTTTTGAATGACAAACCACACAGTCTGCTCTGGGCAGCTCCCTGTCTCAGCAGCAATTTGGATTCATTGTTTGCAAGCCCAGATAACTGCGGTGGTACTTTTCTTCGGTCTCAGCAATTTGTGGGGATGGACAAGACATTTTAAAGTGGTCTAATGCCATAGAGAGGTGGTGGTAGTGTGGTGGAGATGGGCAGATTGAGTGTGAGAGGTGAACAGAACAAAATAAAATGAATGGAGTGAAAGAAGACCCCTCCCCTTGCAGGTCTTCATTCCTGTCCCCTGTCTCATTATCCAGGCTTTGACTCAATAAAGAGTGGATAAAGAGTGGATAAAGAGGTGCACACCCACAGGCTAACCGCCCCCCATCCAAAGCACCTTTCACCAACCTCACTCTGTCTGTCTATCTCACTTCTCACTTTCTGGCTTCTTGCACTGTTACACACATATACCAGAATACACACTGCCATCTATTCTGCAGTTTTTTTCTTCAAATCTTTCAATCTATTTTCTCTCCAGCTTTTCCTTCAGTGTATTTTTTATCAAAACTTTTTAAAAGTTGTGTCCATCTCACTCTCTCTCTCATTCACAGTCTGTCTCTACCCTCTCTGTCCTCTGTGTTCCCTCCCTGTCGGTGCTGTGTAATAGGAGTTATTTTCATCCCTATCTCTCCGTGACTGTGGCCGCTGGATGGCTGAATATTTACATTTTTCACTCACTGGTGACCTTTCCTTGTTGCCGCTCTGGGAGCTCCAGTCTCCTTGCTGGTCTGCTGTTGACAGACTACTGCCTGCAAATCTCATATGGACACAGCAAATGGTACACAGGGGGTCATGTGCAGAGGGTTCAGAGACTAGACAAAGGTGGAAAGAGAGAGAGAGAATGAGAAAGACTGGCGTAACCACAGCTGACTTTAAGTAACTTAAAGAGACAGAGTTACTGAAGATCTAACTGCATCTGGAGAGATATGGACTAAAGTGGTGCAACCTTTTACCTCTGGTGTCATCGTGATTCTGGTTTCCTGTCAGCACAAATGCTTTGCACTAAAGTGGCCAAAAAGAGATGTAAACCATGCTCACTGCCAAAGAAAATACTTGGCTGTAAATAAATGTTTTTTGTTGGGCAAGCGGCCCTTTTTTTTGAATGACTGGATGTGTCAGCTGCACACCATTGCCTTGTGAATCATGTAAGGAGATTTTCTGTGCAGTGTAAGAGGAGAGAGCAACGGCTTCACTAACCGGTTGTTCTGAGCTGGTATTCTGCAGTAACAGGAAAGAAAGGTTGAGTCAGTGAACTCCTTAATGTTTGATGAGTATTTATGTGCACATATCCTGAAACTGGCAGAAAGAGAGGGCAGAAATGAACGCTACATATAAAAAAAGTAAGTAAAGAAGTGTAAAACCAGCTTTCTGTATTATTAACTCTGTGCAGTAATAGGTCTGAATTTAACCTAATACTTACTGAATTTAATGTGTGTAAATGTGTGTGACTTAAATTGTGTCCCTCAATCTGCAAGCTGAAATGAGTTGTCAGTCACTCAAAATGTTGTTTCCTCTCCTTGCTGCCTGTTAAGAGATCCCATAATATCACAATTCCATGTAAGTGATGAAAGACAAAATCCATGGCTGTTGTTCTACCCTGAAAAGTTTTTGAGTTTCAGCTGAAGCTAATGTGAGGAATCAGCAATCTGATTTCAGTGTGAATTCCCTCTTTCCATTATTACCTCTCATAGCAGCTTGCAAAGACAATCTGTAAAAACACAGTATCCATTTAGTGTACATATGGGAATATGAGTATTGTATTAAAATAGACTTGAAAAGAATGTGAACCTTTCTTTTAAAACACCTAATGCCACTACACAATGACTTGATAAAAATCAACACAAGATTACCCAGAGAGTTTACAAAGGGAAGCAGATTAGTAATGATATGCAGCAATATCAAACTGAACAACTACATTACCAGAATTAGAATAATGTTTTTCTTATATAATTATTTATTGCTTCCATTACTCAGCCGTTTTTGTAATATAGTTTTCCTCTAATCATTGGGCATATATTTAAGTGAAAATAACCTGTGCAGCTGCTGATTTAATACAGGACAGACAGAAGGAGAAATGCTTTTTAGTGTTGTTATTACTGCCTTTGACATACACATTGCCAACAGAGAGCAAGCAAGAAAGAAATAAATAGTTGTTGTTTAAAACATTTTGTTTGCTGTGGGAGCACTAATTATTTTGATTAGTATTTAAGCAATGTTGAGGCCTGTTTTTCTCTATTGTCTTTTCCCCACAGATCTGCCTTTTTCTTTACTTTTTACGGTGTAAAAGTGTGTTGGTTAGACTACAAATGGATTTGTCTTCTGATCCTATTCAGTTCAGCAGAGATGTTGTAATTCAACAGTTTTTGTTGTCAAAAAATACATAATTTGACAACAAGCGGCACAGTAGCCAAAGTGTATTTATCCAAGGATACCTTTTCTTTATGCTTTATACAAGAATATATTACACAGATATAGATCTACAGAGAAGATGGATAGACGAATAGGAACACAAAAATAGAAGCATCTACACACACCCCTACACACACCCCTATTCTCTGTGTGTGTGTATGCTTTATGCTCCCTTAAAAGTAGGTGGTTGAATGGTTGTATGTATCAGGCACCTTCCAACAATAATGGCTGCCATGCTAAACGAGAATGATGAGATGTATTCGGGAGGTGATCAAAGGACTACTATTTACAACCACTCTCAGCCTGCGGACTTGACGACCCACTGTAAGCACACTATACTGAACAGGGAACCTCTTCCATCATGCTTTTACTGCCCATCATTGCAGCTGTTAGACAGGGGAGATGGCAAAGCTTTTAGCAGACTGAGATACCGTTCTCGTGCTGGACGGCGTGTATGGGCAATGCCATCAGGAAAGTGAATGACTGAGAAAGATAAGGGAAATGGAGGGTGGGCGGAGAAAAGAGGAGAGAGCGAGGGAGGTGGAAGGGGGATAGGTTGATGTCTGCCTGCTGGCTGTCAGAGGGAAATGCTTCGGTTAAATGGAAGCTGATATGCAACTCATTCAAGTTCTTGTGGATAGGCTGGGAGAGAGTGAGAGTGAAACTAAAGTTTTGTGAATTGCAGAGGAGGAGAAGAAGAGTTCTTACCTGGAGCAGCCAGTAGCACCTACGGTGGAAAGTGGGGATGATGGAGGAGTGGACGTAGCAGCCATACAGACACTGGAACAAGAGATAGTAGAGAAAGAAAGAGAGAGGAACAGAAAAAGAGGACATTACTTTACTGTAAAATACAGACAATAGACTGACCTCTCTCCTGACCATGACAGCTGCGACCTCTGAACCTCTGATCTCTTCCCTTCATATGACATCTCCCATGTGGACCTGCTGGCAGATGGTCAAGCTATTGTTCATAGGAATAAAAACAGTGACCTGGAGGGAGAAGTGGATGGGTTTAACTATTTGGCACCTCAGCACTATCCCACCAGCACTGTATGACTCCTTCCTTCCTTTCCTTCCTTCTCTTCCACTTTTATCTTGTCCTGCTTGGAGAGAACCCCTGACAGAATGATTCAGGTGCTCCTAACTCGACCCCCCCTCCATCACCCCACAGGGCACCCCAGCACATAACTAAGGCAAGGGTTATTAATATCCTTATCGTAAACAGATAATACTGTGCCTGGGGGCTCGTTACTGTGGAGAGAACCAGGCAGGGCAGATAACGCCTCCCTGTATCTGGCAGAGGGGCCAGAAGACATTTTTCACCAGCTGGCAGCAGAGGCAAACGTAGTAAAGCACGGTGCAGTGAGGAAGAGAAGCAAGGCAGCACTTCTCCTTCTCCCCACATTTCCCCTCCTCAATCCTCAAACACACGTCTCCAGCTTCCAGGTGACCCAGAAGAATGGTAGGCCTTGCTTTTGCTTGTTTACAGAAGCAACAAGAGTCTTCCACACTCTAGACCCCCAACCACCCTGACCATCTAAGAAATACACTGTGGTGTTGCATGGTACAATATCTGTAAAAGGTCAGACTAAGGTGGATTGCTCTTAATAGTGGATGTTTGGTTCTTAAAGGAATAAATCAAACAAGCAGGTCAGGAGGGTTGATCTTTTTTATGATAGTTTGTTTAGAAATAAGGATAAATCACAGTATATTACACCCAATACACTTGATGTAATATATAACCCCAGTTCCAAAGAAAGTTGGGACACTGTGTAAAATCTGGATAAAAATTGAATTAGCAATGATTTGCTAATCTCACAAACCCATACTTTACTCACAATATAACACAGAACATATCAATAGTTTAAACTGAGAAAATGAGAAATTTTAAGACAAAAATTTAAATTGCTGGCAGCAACACATTAAAAAAAACTTTGGACAGAGGGAACACAAGGCTGGAAAAGTCAGTGGTACTAACAAGGAAAAGACGGAAAAACATTTTGCAACTAATTAGCTTAACTGGTAAGATAGGCAGAGCTACCTATAAATTGTTAAACTATTTCAGAATAATGCTTCTCAATGTAAAATAGCAAAGACTGTGAATATATCATTATCTACAGTACATAATTTGGCCAATATGCTATATTGGATGCTGGTGACCTTCGGGCACCGCAATAAAAAAAGGCATAATTCTGTGAGGGATATCACTACAGGAATACTTCTAAAAATCAGTTTGTGAACACAGTTCTTTTTAAATGGCCTATGACAAAGTGGAAAACTGTTCTGTGGTCAGATGAATCTAAATCTTTTTGGAAATCTTTTTCTGCATCCTTCAGACTGAGGAGCAGAGGGACATTCCAGGTCATTGTGATGGTATGGAAAAGACAGCTTGTACACCTGGAAAGGCACCATGAATGCTGAAATAATATCCAGGTTTTAGAGCAGCAAAAGCTTGAATCCAGACAATGTCTTTTTCAAGGAAGGCCTTGCATATGTTAGCAGAACAATGCTAAACCACAAACTGTATTTTGACAACAGCATGGCTTCATAGCAAAAGGGTCCAGGTGCTGAACTGGCCTGCCTGCAGTCAAGACCTTTTAGCAGTTGGCTCATCTTGAAACACAAAATACGACAAAGAAGACCCAGGATTATTGAGCAGTTAGAGTCCTATATCATGCAAAAATTAGATACCATTTCTGTCCCAAAACCCCAGCAACTGGTCTCCTCAATCTGACATTTACAATCTGTAAACGGCAGTTCCCATACGATTATAGATTGTTGTTAAAAAGAGGGGATGCTACACTGTGGTAAACATGGCCCTGTCTCAACTTTTTGGAGACATGTTGGAGACATGCGACTAATTTCAAATGATTTTTATAATGGTACATTTTCCTCAAACATTTGATATGTTTTCTATTTTCTGTTGTGAATAAAATATGGGCTTATGAGATTTGGATTTTGTTTTTATGTAGATTTTATACAGTGTCCCAACTTCTTTTGGTATTGGGGTTGTACAGAGGAGACACTCTTTGTGTGTATGCACAAACATATACTGACACAACTTCATTATTCAGCATTTGTGGTTGAATAAATTAAGGCACGTTTCCTCGAGCACTGTAGATGTGAATAGGCAGACAGTGAAAAGGGGGATTGTGAGAAGGGGAGAGGGAGAAATGGAGGGAGGCTGGTAGTGCACAGGAAGGCTGGGACACATGACTTGGAGAACCATGTGATGAATAAGGGCCTTGTAAGCTGTTATGTGCTCACCTTGTTAAACTAAAACCTGCTTAAAAATAATAGAACCTGCAGTGGTAGGTAGTCTGTATAACACTCATTTGCACAGCCACAGTATAGAGAGAGACACATACATATTACATAGCTTAAAAAAAAACACATCACAAAGGAGCACAAGGACGTATGTGGCTGTGCCTAGTTTTTTCAAGTAATCCTTGACTGTTCTCCTGGTGTTCCTTTGTCCCAATCACTTCTATATTATTGTGAACTGATTTCAATACTACCAAACTCTGCATTTGAGAGTTCGAGATAGTGAAGGCATGCAGACTTCCTCCTGTTCTTATTTTTTGCTGTACTCTCATCCATTACAGCTGTCTGGAATAGGATGTATGTCTCCTCCCACTCCCATAGCTCTGCCATCCATTACTCCACGCTGGCAACGGACAGACACTTCCTCCCACTCCCACAGTGCATCGAACATCACATTACTTCAGTCAACTACATCTTCTACCAGCTCACATATTTCTAATGTGAGGTAGAAATGTGTGAGCTGAGAGAATTTATGGGATGAAAACTGTGGTGTATACACTTATCAGAGGTTAGGCAGTGATGCAATATAGGGCATTTGTTTATAAAGCATTAAACTGTTTATACATTTCACTAAAGTCACGGGTGGCAATCACTTTGTGGAAGGTGTCTACAAACAGAAATGCTACCATACTGTGTACTGGATATTTAAACTCAAACATTAGCACCAGTGCTAATATAACTGTATACAATCATTTTCACTGCACACAAAAAATTGCAGACTTGTAAATGCTACTTGTGTGGGGAAAAATGCTGTCTTGTTAATTCTGATTACAGAGAGTTTATTGATATATCATAGTTAAAACTGTGCTAGCCTAAAGCGCTAGGCCCACTGAGAGTGGGCTGTGGTGTGGCTTTGTGTTACTGGATGAGGCTATGGCATGCTTCTTAGGATTGACAGGTGGCCTGGTGCAACAGGCCTCTGTGTCTAGGGCGACTGGGGAGTGAATAAATTAGCCCCCAGGCAGTTTTTCACTCCTTCTGTTTGCTCCATTTCTCAACCACATAAAGCAGCTTACCAGACAAACAAGCAGCATTAAAGCATAACACAACAGTTGCACCTGTCAGTACCAACATACAATAGGCATCAGACACTTGAGCTTGTGTGCCTTCACCCTCCTGTAGCACCCTCACACACTCATTCATAAACACCAACAAACTCACTTAACACACATATAGTGTTATAAGCATACACACATCATAATGCACACTTACACACACAATCACAATAGACCGTGATAGAAAGTCATACCAAGACACTTTTGAGAGAACAAACACGCCCACATACACAAAGCTCATCATACTTGAGTGCTTATCAGTAATTCAAGACGCATATCAGTTACTGGTGTTTCTGCTGCTCTCTGCATGCTGAGTGTCTGGGTGACAAAGTGACAGCAGCAGAACCATTATTTGCTGTCTTTGGGCTGTGACAGATGACAGCACATCACAGGGCAAGCAATTAAACCATAATTATACACACATATCCTCTCATAAAAAGTGCAGTTTCCCAGTGTGTAATGTTGTGTAACAGTTTTTGCATACTGACACAACCATAGTGAAATAAAAACACGTACAGTACGCGCATACACACACACACAAGTATGCTTGACTACTCTTGTATTACATGCATGCAACAGAAAACTATGCATGAGTTTACAGAAGTATTCACAAGCAGTGTGTCCATAATGTATTCATGTGCTATCACCACGGACAGCAGGAAAACAAGAGTTACATCGACGTGTGTCCTCCAAAGTCAGACACTGATGCAGCAAATTCATTTGGTCTTGTCACTCAAGCAAGCGGCCAAGGCAATGAAACGCTGCCATGGCCCAGTGAGAGGGTATTATTGCCTAGCCTGAACACACACCCCTTTGGAATGTTAAAGTGGTCCTGAGCAGACCAGGATCACAGTTCACCCAGGGCAAGCAGGCCAGACAGCCCTGTGATAAACAGCTTGGCCTAAATAAAGCCTTCAGATATAAAGCGCCACCAGCTACTTGTTCTGCCTCTTGAAGCCACCACTGCCCCTGGCCTGCCTGTTGCCCTGGCGACACCTCACTTACTTTCATCCATCATGGCTGACAGGTGTCAGACACAGCAAGAGATGGGTTAGTAAAATGCAAAGTCTGTGGCGGCACGACTAGCAAACACACATGCAGTTACACAGAGACTGAGATAGGGGAAACTCTCTCATTACACCATAATGATGTGTGAAGACAGTCCTAATCAGAGCGTGGCACCTTATTTATGTTGGCAATTTGCTGTTTTCCTGCCGTGATGCAAACGTCTTACTGTCAGATGCTGTCACACATTTGCCAGTCCAACTGGAAAGAGCACACACATATGCACACTCACTCACTTGCTCACACTCAGAAATATGTGTTTGCATAGATAACATACAGTGCCTGGCATTTGTTAAAAAACTTTTTCTTCTTGATAGATTCTCTAGTTCCTAATTCCCATCTTTAATATTCAGCCAGTTCTTTCAAGAATAGTTTTACTGTTGACTCAGGTATGACTCCTATGTCCTTTAACGTTTTCTTAGCTAACATTTGTTCACACATATCACTGTGAATAATCTACAGTCGAGTGTCATCATTTGTCAGCTCCTGCTGTATTGAGTGACTAGCTTTGCACTATTATACAGTTGTTGACATGGACATCTACCTGGTAAAGTACTTCTGGCTCACTGCTTCATTAGAGGGAATGTATCATTTTGTGTGTGTGTACTTCTATTTGTGTTCAAGTTTTCATATGTCTATACACATGGATGCCTGGGGCAGGTGATTCAGCCTGGGGCATAGCAGCATAAATAGAGCGCAGACAGCAGCCAATCAGCCAGTACTATCAAACCCTATCTGTGGAGGGAATGCAAAATCCATACTCAATAGAGATTCATGGACCATGCAAGATTCAAGCTTCTCTGGCCATTGACAGCATCCATGATGACTATTGATCAACCAACGATTTCTGGCTCTATACAGATGTGATTAGATGACTTACAACTGAAAAGTGCCACTTCCAGTTTGGAGGATGAGCTCATCGTCGACTGATACCGTGATGCTTTGCTTTTCACCTGCTGTCTTTAAAGCCAGCCAATCTGCTCTGCTCTCTCCCAGTCATTCTGCAGGAATCAAATTATCTGTAGTGACTGGTTGGGTGGCACTACGCCCAGAATGCCCACAATATACGGTATCTATCATGCATTTTGGAAAGAACTACACAGGTCCTGTATTTTACTGGCACAATGATTGTGGCTTTTATCTCAGCCACTGCTTTCTCCATTAAGATTCTTGTCCGTCATACACCTTTAAATAAGCCACTACTTGTTAAGTTGTAACAGTATAATTCTTCAGTGCATCTGAAGACTTAAGCAATGGTTGATGAGACATTATACATAATAAATCAAAAGAGCCTTAGATTTATCTCTCCGGTCCTCTCTGTTGGACCAGCTGCACCCTCTAAATCAGTCAAAACTGAGCAGGCTACAAAATGAATTGGCAGTCTGTTCCCAAGCTGAAAGAAAAAAAGAAAAAACAAACAAACAAACAAACGAAAAACTAAACAAAACTAAAACTAAATTCTTCAACAAAGCAAAACAAATGATGCTCTGGAAAAATTCATGTGTTATGGAAATGATTGACTCTAAAAATAGCATGCACATTGTAAAATAAACACAAACAAATGATAAACAGGCCCTGAAGAGGGGAATTAATTAGCCATGCTGGACGCGTAAACACAGCTATACATCAAGTTCAAGAGGAAAACAATAACAGGGCTGAGGCACTTAGAGAGAAACCCCTGACCACTTCCCACACAAAAAGCCTTGGCTCTTTCTGGCATCATTTTTGAAGCAAAGAAATACTAGAACAAGAAAAATAAAAGCAAAAACATTTTGGGGAAGAAAACTGATTTAATAAAATTGGGTGCAAAACTAATATATTGAGCGGGAAGTGGATGAGAGTGAGGCAGACAGAGAGCATAGAAGAAGAGCAGAGCGACAGAAAGACAGGCAGGGGTGAGAGGTTTACAGCCACACTTTCGCATGTACCAGAGGAAGCTCATGCACATGGCCATGCACGCCTGTCTCACTGACTGAAGACACAGTGTCTGTTAATGCTAATGCTAGCCAGCTGGGCTCACGGCCAAAGGCATTAAGTGGAATCGAATTCCACCAAACTAGCTTTAATCAGCAGGTTTTTAAGGTTAGAATTACTCTCCCTCTCCTCCAGCCCGCTGGCCAAGGTTAAAGCAGACACAGGCAGGGGCTGGGCTCAGTTAATATGATGGAAGGGTGGCATGGGGCCTATGGCATGCTACCATACACTAACAAACACACTAACACACAAAAGCCATAACACAACTAAGTACGCTGGTGAATCCCATGTCACACTTTCAAATAACAGTAAAAGAAAAACACCTATAAAAACAAAAATACAGCATTACAAGCACTCACTTGTATGTGAGTGTTTGTGTGTGCAAGACATGCAGAAACAACAGTAAAATGTAGTTCTGCCTTCAGCTGATAGATTTCTTGATCTCAAACTATAAATAACCCAGCCACAGTAGGTAATGAGTGAGTAAATGAATGCATATATATATATATATATATATATATATAAATAGATGGCAAATCGGATCCTCATCAGCTTCATTCATCGTATAATACTTGCAGTTAACACCGCCCTTTTTGAGATATGTACATGACATAAATAAACCTTGGCCAGTTTTGCTACTGTGGCTTCATCTATTCTCAATGTAGCATTGCATAAAAGTCTATTGACATAAAGTAAGCCTAACAAGAATGTTGAAAAACACAAAGATACAGCAAAATAGGGCTGGATGAGTGAAAATATCAGGCTGTCTTTTATACTTCACAAAGAACCAATACAGGCCTTGCCTTGACCTCAGCCTACGACAGAAGTCAACACATTGATGTCTGTCAACAAAGGGAAGCTCAGTAAACCTCATGGCTCCTCTCTTAGCTTCTCAAAAGTCAAACTGTGTTTCTATAGTACCCACACTATAAGGCAGAGGCCTACATAGGGAAGGTAGCAAACCATTTCTTTCTTACTCTTGGTTTTATTTTTCTTATCTTTCTCCTTCCCTCAACTGACTTTGCTTCACACATAAGAAAGTGGTACTTTGGAGACATACCACAGATTAAATTAGCTCAAGTGAAGTCTTTGTTTTTGAAATGCTAATAGGCTGCCATGCACATTTGTGTTTGAACTTGCTGCAACTTGATAAAGCCAAATGGCTTTAGTTAAAAGTCTGTGTGATGAGATGAGCAAATTATACTAATGTGAGGGATGACAGGTTACAAATGGATGTTAAGTATATGGGTAAGAGGTAAAATGGCAAACGGAAACTGGTCATTATCTTAAGACACCACTTCCTTATCACCTAACCTGTGAGCTGACCCCAAGATTGCTTGTCTAGAATAGACATGTAAAAAATGTCTTGCATTACAAAGAGTAATGAGCATCTGTTTGCATTACTAGCCAAGGGCTATCAACCACAACAGGCACTTCATTCCATTAAAAGTTGAGTAATGGATGCAGCAATCAGGTTATCGGGCCACAGTTTAAAGACAAGGTTAGAGGTCAGGTTTTAGCTGTTAGTGGGTGGGAAACAGCTGAGTCTAAAAAGACTTTCCCGTATCTGGTGTCTCCATCACATTGTGTCAAACCGAAAGACATGCTGGAAAACGGATAAACAGATGTCAGTGCAGAATGTGGATATGGATAGACACAGAGATGAAGGAGGAAGAGAGTTACAGAATTTACTAGATAGACTAGACACTAGATAAAACAGGGTCTGGTTTTTTCTGATGTTGTCCTTAAATGTTAGGCACTTCTCTGGCCCCCTAGGCATTTAAAAAGCAAATATTCAATTAATCAAAGCATCACACGCGAGGCTGCTTAATAATCATAGTTGGCATTGTTAAAGTCTGTATGACCGCCCATTAACCTTCCCTTGTGTTAGCTGAGGTAAGGATAAAAGTATCACTGTGTGGAGAAGGGGAGCATGTCCTCTGCATTAATGAGAGCAAACCACCCAGCCCTCTGTTTCCCCCTAAAACACATACCCACAGCAGAGACCCACTGAAGATGACGTCACAGGCTCAGCCTCCCTGCCGTGGGTTATGCCAAGCAGACATGCTGCCTAATTGCAAGAGAGAGCTCAGATTTGTAATGCTGCACAGTTCTGTTAGGGCTGATTAGCGGAGGCTTACGCTTTCTCCCCCTGCCGTGATCTATAGGCACTCCAAATTTCCAATATCTCCGGTGTGAGCAAGGAAGAGCCAAAAGTGACTGTAAATCATGACAAGTCCTATTGAGCAGGGGAAAGAAAAAAGGGATAGATGGATGTAGAGAGAGAGAGAGAGAGAGAGAGAGAGAGAGAGAGTGACAGAGAAAGATATTCAGCTTCTATGGAAACATGAAGGGGAAGAGGAATGGAGAAAATTATTGAGGGAGCAAGATGAGGAGAGGGAGTAGTGCACATATAGAGGAGAGAGGAACACACATCAGGGAGACATGAGAGAGTTAGGGAGGAAAGAAGAGAGGAGATATGATTACCAAGGAAACAGCAAGAAAAAAAATCCTGCTGGAGAGAACGAGACAGAGAGAGTGGAGCAGACAAAGAGGAGAAAGAGCATGGGGGGAAGAAAGGGAGTGGGAGGACAGAGAGACACAGAGAAAGAGACAGAGAGAGGAGAGGATAGAATGAATGCTAACAGGGAGCCCAAACCCAGTACTGAGGCTTTATCCTTCACAGGCGGAGGAGCAACAATCGCAAACACATTTTCTCTCGCCCTGGCCCTAAGAGAGATAAAAAAGCAATTTGTATTCTATTCCTATTCAGCGTCGCTTGGCCTGTTTCTCTGCCTGCATATTTGTAAACACAGCTTTGTCAGAGCAGCTTAATCTTCCCAACACAAACACAGACTACAGGCAGGAGGGGCGAGAAAGGGTGAGGAGAGGTGAGGAGGGAACAACGGTGATGACGATAGAGGAAGGTAAAGGACAAGTAAAAAAAGAGAGAAAAAGGGTGAGGGAAGGTAAGAGGGTGAAGATGGGAGAGGAACTTCGAGGAGCAGTAGGGGGTTGCACGAGAAGCAGGACAGGGCATCAAGGATCAGAACTTGTTACTGTCTCTTCTGTCACAGGATGACCCCATGTCAAACTCTGAAAGCTCCATACAAACATTCTCAGACATACACACACCATTGACTGACCTATTCCCCCTCTGTCGTCATCTGTTCCCACTGGCCTAAAGTCTGGCAGAAGATTACTGACAGATATAAAAGAACAAGCATCAAATCATTCCTCATCATGTGGCCTGGATGTGACAGATGGAAGAGGTAGACCCCTGAGCTTCCTTAACTGCCACCATGACTCTATTTAGTGCTTATGCTGCACATTTAACATGGCCTGGAGCTTACACGCATGCACATACAGATTCCAAGGGAACCAAGCCATGTTTTGTACAGGCAAAATCACAGTCATCTGGGAAGAACAGATACATCACCAGGACTGAATATACATTAAAGAAGAGAGACTGAAATAGAGTGAGGGAGCATGAGGAAGAGAGGAGACTTGGACGTGGCGATCGCCTGGGTGCACATTCGATCACAGAGCCGTGAAATTAGGGAGAGCGACACCTGCCAATATGCACTGCATTAAAGAGCACTAGGTTCATCCCACTCTTTTCCATTTTGCTCAGTATCTCTCTCTCTCGCTCATTCTATTTCTCCACACTCTGAGATCTCTTTATTATGGCCCACAGTGCCCAATTAAAGACCAATAGCTGCCCCATCCACTCAGGAGTGCAAGGAAGATGGGCCTCCACTTTAAAGTATGGCAACAACCTTCATCAGCTTCTGTGCACTTTTGTTCTATCCCTACTGTGCTCACCTAATTTGCACATCCAGGGTTAGCACACAGGATTAGGAAGCTTGAGAACAACGACAGTAAAGACACTGATCATGGAGGTACAATGGAAACAGCCAGAACCACACACAAGATACAGTATAGGTACAGTAGGAGGTACAGTGCCTCCTACAGTACTTGAGATGCTTGGACAACATATCAGCTAACTGATTTTAAAATAATAAGCCTGGGCATGGAGTTTTTCTCTGTTAACACACATACAATTGCACTGCAGGGCTTATAGGTCAACACCAGGTTCTGGAGCTGTCAGCTAGATTGACAACAAGACTGACCTGGTGAAGTGCACATATAGTATTGACAAATTGTTGCTGCAGTGCCAAGCAAACTTTATTCCTTGTTTGCTGCTGCCAATGGTTCCATCAAGCATGAACCCAAGACAGGATTTCCATAGTGAAGAATTAATCTGTCTGTATTCTGCTGTAGGTGATCACATAGCCAAAAAACTTTAACTTTGCCAGTGCCCATACTTCTGACTGTAAATGTGTGGGGAGACAGAAAGCCCCGCAGACAGATACACTGCCAAACACACAAAAGACAGATTTGGAGAGACAGGGATTGCCACAAACAGACAGACAGACAAGCAAAGAAAGACAGGGACAGCCACAGACACACAGCAGGCAGATGGAGGAGCCTGAGAGCCCCCAGGCAGCCCTGTGATGAAGACAGTGGGGAACGCAACTGCAGGAGCCCATGTTATGTTCAGATTGTGATGAGGGGTGGGGGTGGGGGGCAGAGAGGGGGAGAGAGAGGAAAATATCAGCCAGTGAGCCAAAAAGAGGGAAAGGAAAGTAAATGAAAAGTGACACTTTAATTCAGAGGGCTTCTTCTGCCTGAGTTATTATGAGATGTTTGTAAGCTGGCTTGTTCATGCATCTCCCCTGGCCTTGTGCCTGGCTCCCTCTCACTGAGGAGACCTGTGGCGCTAACCTGTCTTTATCTGAGCTGCACAGCAGGGGACAGCACTCTGCCACCATCCTCTGCTTTGATCATCCCACTTTCACCATGGCTGCTTCACTGATTCCCCACCCCCCTTCATCCCTCTCATATTCCCTCCTCCATTTTGCTCATATGCAAAATGTCTCTCTGTGTCCTGTTGCTCCTTTGATATAACCAGAGTCCTCCATGCTCTCTCTACTCTTAATTAATTGCAATTACTCTAATCTTGAAGGCGAAGGTTAGCTCTGGCTTCACAGAAACACTTCTGGACACAGTGGTACACTATTGCTACATACATATGAAGATCCGAGGAGAGAGAAACAGAACATTCATTAAATATAAATAGTATGAGAAAGAGATATATCCAGATAAAAAAAATAGCAAGGGTAAGACAGGGTTAGAATGAAACATCCATAGAAACAAACACAGGTAACAAGAAAACTAGGAGTGAGACTGGAATGATTTGACATTCTGGCTGGGCAAAGCTTGGTGTTTGAAGATGGGAGCCTGACCAGGGTATGTGATTTCAGCTGTAAAAGAAGGAAGGCCATGAGGTCTGTTTTTGGCTGGAGCAGCAGCAAGGCAGTGTACAGATAAAGGAGACAGACAGATAAAGGAGACAAATGGAAGATGGGAATTTTAGGCACACACAGACACATGGGCTAAAACATACCTGATACACCAGACAGGTACAACCTGGCAGCAAATCAGGCAAGACTCGAGGAGGGGGGAAGGGGCCTTAGAATAGCCAGTAGATTCAGGCAGGGAGATGCACACACACATATACAAATAACGCAGCCAGACAGACAAGAACACGGATAAATACAATGTATGAATACACAAAGGAGGTGTGAGGAGAAATTTAACAGTAAAGCAAAGAATGGAAAAGGACCCAGAGCAAAGTCAAATTGAGTATGAGAGAGAGAGAGAGAGAGAGAGAGAGAGAAAGGCAGAGAGACAGAGACAGACACAGAAGTGGTGGCGGTGGTGTGGGTAGGGGTAGTCAGTTGGAGTGCCGACATGTCTCCAGAGGTTGTAATATATAGGATAGTTTCAATCTCTCAAAAGCAACTACAGCCCTCCTTTTTCATATCCTTCTACAGTCTGAGGACAGTGAGATACTTCTATCCTTCGGAGCCAAATCGGCATTCAAGATGATATAATGTGCTCATTTTTTGACATCATATCCCCAAATCTGGATGGTTATTTGTGGCTGGATGTGCTCTCCGTCCCCTTTCTCTCTTCAAATCTCAAGGTTACTAATGGTAAAAGATGGATATAAAATGCCAACATCAAATGCGTTTCTATGTTTGTCTTGTACTGTTTCCTCTCTCTCAGAGTGGTTCGAGACCAGTGGTTGATTTATCTTCTGTATGCGCCATTAATCCTGCGACCATGCACGCCTCAGCTGAATAATTGATCTCTATGCTACTGTAACTAAATTCGTCAAAACAATGACACTCCACCTCCACTATTCCTATACTTCTTCTTTACCTCTCTCCTCACCACCACTTTCCCACACCTCCTCACTACAATCAAGGTGTTCTGAAATAAAAAAAGCTAATACACTCTTTTCACATATTTATGCCCAGTAGAATTGAGGAAGACAAGAGTTAGGGTTGGTATGAGTGATCTTTTATCACCACAGTTAGGTGTGTGACGCTGTGTTCAACCACCAGAGGGAGTTTTCCTCTGACTGGGACCCAGAAAGCAAGTCAGGCCACTTGCCCAAATACACAAACAAAAAATAAAGATGTAGTTGACTGGGTACTCTGACAATACCAATACTTCCACTCTAGAGTCCTGGCAGCCAAGTGAGTTGTGGCTGAGAGGAGCGGTGACCTCCTAAGGTAATCAGCTCTCAGCTCTTTGTCTAGACCTCAACAAACAGCTGCTCAGTCTGGAGCAGAAGGGGAACAATGACCCTTAATTTATGTCCACACCCCTCCCTCCTTTTACCTGTCTCTTTGATTTGTTTTTGCATACTGCATTTAAAGTAATAAGTACAGTATCTCCTTGAATGCCACAGTACTTTAAATTAGTGAAAAATAGTCCTGTCATCTTAATAAACAATGCATAGGACCAGTTATCACTAAAAACAAAAAGAGGATGCCTTCCCATGCATACAGATGAGGACAGGACCAATGTACTAATCTCCTTGGTTCACCCTGAGCCTCTGGCCTGCATTGGAGCTACACATACACATACAGATATGCACATGCACAAACAAACACCTCGGCAAATGAATGGAAAGGTGGGCATACAAGAACAGCTTCATTTTTATATTTCAAAATTTCTAATATTATCTTTGTTACTCATATATAGCTATTACTGAGACTATTTTGGATGGAGTTCTAGCAGAAAACTGAATGTAGGAGAGTGTGTACTGACATCCGTATGTCAGAAACATTATTAAAAGAAATTGCAAAAGAGCCACACACAATCTACACCACAAAATACATTTACTTTTCAAAGGCAAAAAGATCATTGTGTCTTTTGACTTTTTGAAGAAGACAAGAAACACAATGTGCAGTTATGCAGGAGAACTGGAATCTAAAGACGCTGAAATGTGTTGATTTCCCCAGACCTCAATGCACGGATAACGGCTTCCCAAATAACAGTTTGATTATGATATTTACCCTGTATAATGACTTCTTATGACAAATAGCGTACGATCACGAAGTCATTCAATCATAACGTGTTGGTCGCTGTGACATTACTAAGATTTAGGTCAGCGCTTGGAAAATGAGCTCTGGATTCAATTGCAGAGACGACATTGTTCAATGTCATAACAGTGGCATGAAAATTTAGCATCATTTGTTATGTAGTGCCATCAGTGTTTATGACAGGCAATCCATCGTCAAGTAAGCTGTATGCCAACCTTTATTTTAGCTTTATGACACATGGATCGCATGAAATGTCATGGAATGTCATACATAGGTTCCCAGGTGTCAGAGAACATGTGATGGATACAAAATCACAGTCTTAAACATGTTTGCAGAGCAGCGTTGATACCACTGTATTCTTTCTGTGCCCATGTGTAAGGTAGCAGGTGGATGGCTGCAAGCAACAATTTGCATGCAAAGCTGCATATCCTCCTTCCATAGCAGGAGCCCTCCAGGTGGGGGTTCCTGGGCCCTCTCCCTCATGTCTATATCCTCTATTTGCTTTTCCAAAGGGGGCACATGCATTGGAGAAAGAAATAAACATCAGTGAGACAGAGACTGAAAAAGATAGACAGCGAAAGTGAAACAGAGAGCCAGAAAGTCTGGACTTCAGTCAAGAGACTTGGGCTAACATTTACACAGCTGCTGATTTCACAAGCCTTGATGAGAACCGAGTTTTAGACGATTCCTCCTCTAGCTGATGATGAAAGTAATGGAGACAGTCTCCTCCTAGAGCTAGAAGTTATTCTAAAGATGCCATAGTTTCAGAGCAATTGCTACAATCCATTAGCTCCGTGAAAACAAGGCATATCCCTAAGTGATACTTGATGAGAATGAAGATGGCCATACATTTGTGTATTCTGCACCTACAAATAGGCCTCTAGCAGCAGTTGTGCTGTACAGTAATAGGCATTGTGGAGGCCTGTGAAGTGCTGCAACTGCATCTTTGGTTGGTGGGTAGCACTGCAGTGCTACAGAGCTCATAAAGGAAATTCTGGGAGGAAGCTTAAACAAATTTGGGTAAAGCAGAGTCTCTGTCTCAAGTCTTCTTTAAGTCTAATGCAGGTTGTTATCTGCTGAGAGATACACACTACAGGCACACTCAGACTTAATTAAAGTCCTTTTTCCATCTGATGAACATGGTTGAGCTGTGTTTGTTTGTTTGTCTCTGACTTCTGATAAATTCATTCTGCCTGCCAGATATGAGCCAGTTGAGCTTTTGTGTGTAAGTCTCTGCATCTGCCATCCTTCAGATTCACATGACAGAAGGGTCCAGCATGTCCTCTGAGGACTACATGAAGACTGACATGTTTCAAAGTCTACTCTTACAACTGGTCCCAATCATCTTCAAGATGCCCCAATGCTCCTGCCCTGTCTCATTATGTGGGCGAGATGTTTGGGGGCCTCTCTGTGCTGTCCTGTTGCGTTGTCAGCTAGCATAATGCCTCTCAGTGTTTGCCTAGCTACAGTTTCTGCTTGTGTGTCTGTCAGTGTGTGTAGATGCTGTTGTCACACACAGAATTCCTTTCTTCCTCTCATACTAAATTCTTTTAACAAAGTGGAAAATCAAGGGAGAGAGGGGGGCGGCTATTAGAATCCAGTTGGTGTCCACACTAATGCATGATTCAAATGTCACTCAATTTTCAAGTGACCATTGTAAATATAATACTTAGATTTGTGTGTGTGTCTTTTCAATTTGTGCTCATTGCTGAGGGTAAAATTTAATTTAGTAGGAAGATTTACACAACCAGATGACAGTGGGGCGTTGGGGAGCTCTGGTGAGAGTCTAAATCCAGCCTGCAGATTAATAAGAGCCATGTGCAAAGATCTGCAGGATGTCAAACAGTGAGAAACAGACGAACAAAAGCAAAACAATCAACTTCTTGAAAAGGCTTAAATGACATTTAATATATTTACTGGCAAACATAAACATAAATTGATACTGGGAGGCTGAGGATAGTGAATACAATATCTCTGATTGCTATTACTGGCATAAGCAATGACAGTGTTCACTAGATTGAAGTGGTATATTGAATTTCATGTTCTTTGAAATGGAGTCTGAAATGTGAGATTTGTCTTTTGCCTCTGAATAGCTCTCACCCCCCACCCCATTCTCTTTCATTTGGAGACTGGCACATTCAGTTAACTAATGTGCAGTACATGGCAATGCTACGCTATTACCACATTCTCTCAACTGTGTGTCAAGAAAAGGATGGAACATCAGATGTTATTTGGAGATGCTTTCTTCTTCTTTCTGTTTCACATCAGAACCATACCTGCTGGGAAGAGTTTCTCTCTATAAATTTCCCCTATCTGCTGCCGAAATGCTATTCATCTCATTATGGTTGATTGGGATCCTCATTACACGTGCACACAAGCATGTGCGTGCATGTGTGTTTTCACGCATGTAAATAAAGACAAGAGATAATGAGCAGAGAGAAAAGAAACAAGAGAGAGATAGATAGAGAGAGGTAGAGTGGGAAAGAAAATGAGGGAGGGAGGAGTGTGTTAATGAGTGTGAGATGTGCTGAGGTCGCTGTGTTTGTTCTGTAATAGTGTGTTGCCGCAGAGCACTGCCACCTCAGGTGGGTGATTAGCAGTAATTATATAATTACACAAAATGTGATAATAAACAGCACAGAGGGAATCAGCTCCATCATCTACTTTGCTACACCTCATATTATACGCATATACTCATTTTCTCATGTACAAACAAGTAAATATAAAAATACTGTTCTTGCTTTTTAACAAATACACACACCCTCTATTCATGCATAGCCCTGCTCTGGAACAGAGACAGACAGAAAAACCCATTTGTACCCAGATAATTCCAACCTGATACAAAAAGTAATGGAACACTCACACTTGTCCTCCACTCGCACCTGTGAGTAAAAACCGATTTACTCCCTGACACACAGTAACGGCCAATAAAACAAGTGCTGACTCGCTCCCAAAGGCAGCCGAGGGGAGCGGAGGGACAAATGAACACAAACTGGGAGTAAAAAGCTGCTCCCAGGAGGTTTCTGCCTTTTCTGTAGTCCTCATGCTCCTTCCTGCTTGAGAGGGAAACACTATCTGAAAGAGTCCACAATTGTCCATCTCATCTCTGGTCCTACTGCAAAAAGAAACAAGTGTGTACAAAAAAAGAGGGACAGAGTGTGTGATGCATCCCTCAGCAGTACTGGAGAGCAACTGAATTGGCCTTTTCATTGTTAGGTTCACTAAGAATAAAAGCAAAATGTGTGTGTGTGTATGTGTGTGTGTGTGTGTGTGTGTGCATGTGTGTGTGTATGCATGAATGCAAGTGTGACTGTTGGCATGTCAGAGTGACCTTGAACAGAAAAACACAGGTTTGCTTGTCAGCAGTGGCCAAACAGAATGAGACGGTTTAGCAGTGGGATGAGAGTCACGGTGAGGGTGCAAGTGGAGAACGGGCAAACATGGGGACAAGTGAAGAAGATGAAGAAAGGAGAGGACAATGTCAACATCCAGAGGAAAACAGAGGATTGTGAGTAAGAGAACAGCATGGGGTGGAAGTAGGGGATAATTACTGTTAATAAAGCCTAATGGAATTCTCAGGCCTCACGTCAGGTGTAAGATGATCTGATTACTGCTGGGTGGCTGGGGGAAATTGGGAACTGATCCGTTAATCCCACCCTCCCCTTTTGTGTCTCATTTGTTGCAAGAATGTGTGTATCTATATGCGTTTATGTGTGTTCATCTTGGAGAAGTAGGCAGAGTTCATTTAACTCAGTCTTGTAAAACCGAGGAACACAGCAAGCATAATAATTGAAATATTTCACATTCATAGTTTTTAGAGTATATATTTCAATATAGAACTAACGAACTCTCCAGTGTAACTGCAAATCACATTAGATTTCATATTAGATTTTGTGTTATTATTAGTGTGCGTGTGGCTCACTTATCAAAAGTTTGAGTCATTGGGTGTGTTCTTTGACAGTCACTCGCTGTGACCTGTGGTGCCCCTTCTTATTCAGAGCATAGCCCATTATACTGCAGCTGTAATTTGTGTATATAAGTGCATGTGTGTGTACTGTGTATCTTTGTGTGTTTATGTGCATGCTATTTGAACTTTTCAACTGCCTTTCCCTCCCCAGGCCTCCTGCTGATGAGTGCTGACCTTGGCTGAATATCACAGTCTGGCGACACGGAGGTCGATGGAAAATGCTGTCTTTCCACATTACAGTGTGGTACAGTGTATGTCCATTAGTATCTGAGTAAGGGAATGAGAAACAGATAGCAAAAAGCACTTCTTCAGTGTGAGTGATACTGTATGTGGTATAATATAATTATGCCTATGTAGTGCATATATTGCAGCCCTGCAGGGGTAGGTTTTATGTTTGTGTGTGTATATATGTATGTGTGAGTGTGACAGGACACAAGTTAGTGTTGGCATGTCTGGAAGTTGATGAGTTGCGAGATATGAGTGTTGAGAGAGCGCATATACATACACACACCTAGATCAGTATGTGTATATGTATGCAGATGTGAGGGAGAGCATCTTGTTATGTGAGTGCATACACTCAAATCAATCTCTTCTTCATCTGCAGGAGACCATCTCCAGTCTGCCTTCTGTGATGTTTCCTGCTCTCATCTGGCTTCAGCATGCCTGCTGCAGAGAAACTGTTTCAGCATAGTGAGCTAAGAAAGAAGCAGGCATCATTAGCCTGGGTGGAGATGCTTTTCTCACCCTTCCTCTATCTCTCTATAGCACCTGCTCTGTCTTTAGATGAGATCAGGAAGGTGGGGCAGTGGAGGGCAAAGGAAGGGTGCAGCACAGGCATGCTCTAAGCAGAAAAGAGAGTCAGATGAGGGTGTAGAAGGCAGATGGGAAGGAGGAGGGCTGTGCACGGCAGATATCAGCCCATGCCTTAAACTTGGCTCCAGGCATTCGTTATCATGGTTTGATTTCTTGCTATGCCGCTCCCCATACTCAGCTCATTGTAATGGCTGTTGAGTGTGAACATGGATGTTGCAGCTGCAAGTCAAAGGGATTAACCATTTAAAGAGGGAAAGATGCTTATTTTCAAGTGCTGGGCTTTAAGCATATTTATCAAAATGAACATCCAAGGAAACAGGAAAATAATATAAATTTAATCCCAGAGAAAAAATATGTTTCCCATGTTAAAAAAAAGAAAGAGCCATAATGTAGTCAAATCGAAAGAAACATCAACATGGCAGAAGTCTAAAGTTGTGACCTTCCTTAAAACGCCACAAATGCCATCAGTAAATCACATTTTGAATAGCACCAACAATAACAGAAGAAACAAAACCAGCCTCTTTCTAAACCGGATATATAGCAGTGGCCTTTAGCATTTAAAGAACCAAGAGCCTTTCTTCACCACCACTAAGAAGACGAAAAGCCCACCATGCACAAATCATTATGTTTAGGATAGTAATATAATGATCTTGTGCGAATGAAAATACACGTCATACCAGACAGCACATAAGAACAGTCTGACTTGACTACTGTTTTCCTTATTTTACTCTGCACAGAAGAATATGGCACCCCTTCACATGACCTACAGTACATTATAAGATGGGTAATAATATCATTTAGAATCACCACAGTAATGCTTACTTAAATTGGCTTGGAATTGTAACATAGTCACTGACCTTTCAGCAGGATCTCATATTTTTTTTTCACAGCAGTCTATCCTCCAAGTAACAAATGAAGTTTCTACACAAGTGGCCAGGGTCTGTTTGTCTGTGCAATGTAAAGTCTTTATGGGTTCATATAGTGTGTAAAAATCATTTCATTGCAGGCCAATCTGAGGGCTTGTTGTGTTTTAACACAGTACCATCCCTGCTTCTTGTGTGGGGGTGGGATAACATATTGGATGTTTATTAGACCTGGACTCAATGCCCAGGCCAGAGCACTGCCATAAAATGGCTCTCCATAGCTGGCCAGTAGAGGCAGTGAACTGGGATTCTAGCCTGCTCAGGCCAGATGCTACTGGGCTGCCAGGAGAACTTCTGTACCCTAATCCCATTACCACCAGGTCATCATGAGAAGGCTTAAGAGTCATGTCTGTTTTATTTACTGCAATATATGACCTCTGCCACTACATACTGGTATGTCAATGAATGCTTATAGCACATACTATAAAAAACATACCATATTCTACCTATATATAGCTAGCTCACAAAACAATATTAGGTGTTTGACAGATGTAAAATCCACAGCAACCTACCTCAATGGCCCCTGTGCCTGGCAAAGTAGGCATCATAAGGCTGAATTCTGGGATATTTATTTTGGACTTCTTCAATTTTTAAAGGGGAACTGAAGCACTGGCCAAAAGCACGTTAGAGACCCCCGCAGCAACATGAGAGATGAGCCTGCCTGAAATACTCACAAACACAACTGTGCACACGCATCACGCCAAGACCTGAGCAGTGAGGTGAAATGCTCAGGTGCTTAGGATCTGATGGACGCAGCCAGTCCCTTTCTCATCGATCTCTTCCTCAGACCATTTAGCACCTCTTCTACTCTGGGGGCTGTGGCCACAACTGTGTCTGTGTGGTCAGACAGCGCCAGCTTTACCCTGGCACGCCTAGCAGGAGGATCATGAAAGACAAAATATCAGCCTGCATTTGGGCAGTGACTGAGACACATTCAGGGAATTGTGGCAGTGTTATGAAGCTGAGGGGAACCAGCCCCATTTTTATTGCACTTTAATCAGAGCAGTGCAGGCTGGGTAAAGATCAATGGTCTCTGAGTGTTAGCATTGACTAGGGCCTACAGCTCCCAATCAAGGGCCCCTCTCCCACCTAATGTTACATTTAATGAGCCAATTAGTCCACAGTGGCGTGGCCGGCATCTTAAACTGTTGTTTACTCTGCATTCATTATTAATATCTCATAGTTAGGTATGAATAAAATTAAAAGGAGCAGTGAGACCATTAGCTCCCCATGGTGGATGCTTATTAAGATAGGATGCTTTGTTATCTGAGCAAGGGGTGGGGTGGTAATTGTTCATGGTGGGCAGGATATGCTGGTTCAGTAGCAAGAGTGGTGTGATTTATACAACCTTGGAGATGTTACAGCAAGCGTGTATGAGAGATGGTTTGTTCTAATGCCTGTGAGAAGAACATCCAGTCTGTATTCACTGGTATCAGATGCTGCTTTAGTTCCCTCCTAACACTCTGTGTTATTTTGCTCCATTCCTCTCACTTTTGTACTTTTTTCCCCCTCCCCTACTCCAACTTTAACTTACACCTCTGGGCAGGGTTATGCTAATTCACTTTATCTCCCCTTTCTGTCACCATCTCTCCTTTTTATTGTTTTGTTTTTCCTCACTTTACTATTTTTTAAGTTCAAGCTAAACAGAAGGCAAGAAAACGATATATGGTCTGTGTATGGGTGCGGGGGAAAAACTCTTATCATCGAGTTAAACTGGAGGTGAGTCCAAATCACACACGTATTATTGTTAAGGCTGCATGTGGAAACATGAGGGCCGGACTGAAACCTGCTGGGGCTTTTTTGCCTATTTAGCTGTTCCTTTTGACAAAGATAGACTGAGAGTGTGTGAATGGAGGCTGGAGAAGAAAAAAATAAATCAAAAAATCAATAAAACATTAAAATCGCTTCAGTCAACAGAGCAAGCATCCAGCAGCTTTTTCCCCAGAAAGATTCTCTGCTGCTTCTGCTGATGGGACTGACTCCAAATATTCAGGAGGCAAAGTTGGGTACACACCTCAGAGGATTTCATTTGGTGGAGAAGAGACAATATTCAATGTGAACATAAAAAAAAACATATTAAGGGCAATTTTTGAAAATGATATAGAGGTTATTGGCCTGAGGCGTGGTACTTATGACCAATCAGTGCAACTCTTTGTAAGAAGTCAGGAAATTAAATGGTCAGTGAAGCAATTTTGAATGCCTCTTACTGTCCCCAAGGCAAGTAGCTTGACTGATAGTGGCTGAAAGGAAGAGTCATTAAATTATAAGAGAAATCTGCTAAAGGCCATATTACAAAAGACTAATAAATGGCAACATTTGTGTTAAAGTCTTGTTCATCCATCCTCCACATACTCATTCTTCTATTCATCCATGGTCTCCCGTCAAAAAGCAACAGGGTAAGTCCTTTCGGTTCCACTGCTCCTCACCACTGAAGCAGTGCATAATAACTCATGGCCAACATCGTGGTGGAACGCAGCAGCAATTGCTTTCAAGATCCCACTTAAAATAGTCCTGGTGACAAGCATGCTGCTTTAAATAAGCACCTCAGCCTGTCTGGAGAGGCTCCTTAATCCCAGTGGTGAGAGACACTCCAACAGGAAGACACTGGGGTGAAAAAACAGTGTTGCACCAGAGAGACTGGAACAATTTACAGCAGGTAACTTTGGGAAGCATGATTCACTGGTAGAACAAGATAGAGGAAGCGACACAGAGTGGGGTGGGAGGTTGAAGTGGAAAGGGAATATACATAGAATTGAAATGAGACAGCTTACCTACAAATAACTCAGTGCTGGCACCCACATTGCCTAAAATACATCCTTTAGGGGCACTCCAGCACAAAATTTACATTTTAAAAATGGATCTGCTCAAAACAGAAAATACTAACACAGAGAAATAAATATATACATGTCCAGGAGGTACTATCAATGCCCAAATATGTACAGTTAGTGACTTCCACCAGTTTCTTTCTCTAGACAACTTGCATTGTACTTGTGCACTTGTGCTTTCTGGCCCCTACGATGATGACGTAATCTTGGGCCAGCGAGAGCTAGAAGAGGGCTATGATGTCACCCAGCACCTCATAAATAC
>OMLM01008701.1:57067-67910 GCA_900302695.1 Helostoma temminkii
ACACACACACACACACACACACACACACACACACACACACACACACTAACTCTCCTCTCAGAACAATGTGTCCAGAACGTAGATAGAACATTTTGGCTTGTCCTCACTCACATTTTTTTTCTACTTCTCTTTCTGGGCTCCATGTCCCACCTTGTCATTCCTTTCCACTCCCAGCCTTCATCCCCGTTCTCCCCCACTGTTCTCCCTCTCCCTCTTTACCACCCTATCACTTCTGTCCTCTTCCCTCCCCTCCTCACACTCCTACCCTCACTCTTTCTATACCTGAGGCTCTTGTTCTTTTATAGCAAATTGAACCTTTCACTCTGAAAGAAATAATTACTCTCTGGAGAAAAAGGGGACTGCCGTGGAATGCTGATATGACACACAATGTCACCTTGCCACTCAGGAACTGCCTGCACACCTAGCTCAGACAGGGTGGTGGGGGAGATGTGAGGGAGAGAGAGAATGGGTCAGGGAATGGGAAGGGTAAGTAACAAGTAACAGAAAAAGCAACAGAAAGAAAAAGTACGGGTAAGGGAAAGGAACACTAAAAGAAAATTGTGCCTCCACCTGTAAAGGAAAACGGGATGGCGGGAGTGAAACTACAAAGAGGACAGGTAAGGTATAGCAGGTAATGAGCCTTGGGAAATGAGGAAAGGAGTGACCAAAAATATAATGGGAATGAAAATGAGAGGGAGGAGACTGACTGAGAGGAGTGACAGTGGGATGTGGAACTGTACAGAGAAGTGAAAGTAAAGGACAAGAGAGGACTCACGGCAAGAAGTAAGGTTACAGAGTGGAAATGGGAGAGAGAGCAAGGTGCTGTTTTGGGGTCGGAATAAGAATTGGGAGTAAGTGATAAAGAGAGGGACACAGAGGGTGTGACAGCAAGAGACCTTACTAGGGTCATCTTCATCCACTGGCATTTTTGAGCTGGGGGAGCAGTAGCATGAGCCGGATCACTGCCATTTCCGCTTATTACCCACAATGCCTTTCAGCAGGGTGGCCATGCGGTCATGCTCTGGCCTCTGGGAAGCTAAGCAGTACTCCATGGGCTGAAGGACAGAGGGGACAGAGTGTAAGGATGGCAGAAAATGATAGGGATGCACAAGGGATTGGTTTCCATCAAAGGCTTTTAGACAAAGCCCAGGGTTGGATGCAGAATTACTGTAATGTGGGTAAGGCCAAGATGAATCAACTGCCAGAGGTTTCTGCTATTGCTTATTTTACTAGCAAGAACTATCACAAAAATGTCCATAGATTCAGTTGTTTTCACACAGTACAGTATGAATATATGTATGAGAAGCTGATGGAATCTATAGATTCACTTCTCTGTAGGTTCATCATTATGAGTGAACCCTGTCTCACTGTCACATTGTTTTTGTAGTACTCAGAGCCTGACAACAGTCAACATGACATCATTAGCTCATCTCAATTCAGGTTTAAGACTTGGAAAATGTAACAGTAGATAACTGACTTATGCCAGCAAATGATATTCAAATCAATATTTAACCTAATATTGATTAATATATCAATCTAGTCTACTTTTTCATCAACCTAAAGTAAATTAAACTTGCAAAATAAGAAGTCTAAAATGCCACTGACACTATGACATTCTTAGACTAAAACTAAATCAAAATCCCAATAAACATTGATTCCTGACATGCTTTCCTATTTGTGAGCCACAGATTACTCCACATCTGGCATTAATGATTCATGATCAGATATTCATGTATAGACATGGTTCATAGTAGATGGGCAAAGATACCTGTTAGGTCTGTTGGTGGACACATGCAAATACTAGTCCTGGCTAACATAGCTGTGAAATAATACAAAAATAGTTCATACTGCTATTGTAATTATTGTATAACCCACCTATAGTGAACTGCTTGATTAAGCTGGAATGCAGTTAAACCCCTATATCTGCATCTGGAGTGGTGGGTGTAGAAAGAGTGCCAAAAACATTTCTAAAACATAGCTAAAACATATATAAGTATACAGTATACATCTACATGCACCTCTGACAACAGCCAACCTCTTCCACCACAGCTTGTGAAATGAGGGCTATTTTTAATATCTGCCTGGGTGCCTTCTGAATAATGGGCAAATATTACTCAAGGTCACAACTCATTTGTCAGGCTGTGAGTTGAAGGAATGGCCCACTGCACTAAGGCTAACATTCAGCTTTTATTCCGCTGATAAAACCCATAGCAGCTTTACGAGTACAAGCAGTTAAAAATGGAAGAATAACAGGCACTGGAACAAAACAGAGGTACACATGTGGCAGAGAGTGGTGGACAGCACAGCATGGAAGAGAATCATTTGCAGAGACCAAACTGAAGAAAATCCATCAGCTTATTGCCTAGCGATATTTTAACAGAATGCCAAAGGTGGCAGGAAGGAGTAGCTCTAGGGATAAATCTTGTTGCCTCTGCCTCCATGACAGCTTTAGTCACAGTGACGTTCACAAAGGAGCTGTGGTGATCAAACAGGAGCTGTGATGACTTCATCCAAATGTCACACACGCAGCACTACAAACACCCCATGTCTCTCTGGGCAAGCATTATTTGATCCTGCGAGACGAGCTCATGACAGGCCATAACATGACAACTAGTCTCATATCTAAGAGGGTGAATGACAGGACAGTTTGCCAAGCCTATCTATAATGCACAGAATAATAAAACTGATACAGAGGACACCACTAACATGCCATGCCCCCAGCTATATTATTAATCATACGGGTTTGCCGTTTACTGTCATACAATAGTAACTGCTCTGCCACAGTGTGCTCGCATCCCCACAACCCCTGGTCTTAGGTTATTAAATCCTTCAGCCCCCAGCTAGCATTTCCAGCTAAGATGCTTCCAACCCTGGCCAAAGACTTTTATCTTCCTCCCCAGTGCAGGCATGGCACCTTCGTGATGCTTTCAATTTTCTGCTCTGTGCTTCTGTGTTTTATGGGCCTGTGCAAAGGTTCCAGACTGGCTGGCTAGGCTGACCTGAACTCCCTGCCTGTTGTTGCATGTGCATTGGTTGGGGTGACATCAAGGCCACTGGCCAACCAAGGACAGCACTGAATGGCATCAGCAGCCAACCACAGAATACCCAGACACCCCATTCACAGATACACAGGAAAACATCATGTTTCACACATGCTGGCAACACATAGAGTGGTCTCACATACAAAAGAATAATCACAACACAGCACCAAGCTGGGGTCACAGTTGCTTTGGTTGGGAGTATTATAGCTGTGGACTTGGAGTTAGACTTTGTTTTTTGTTCTACACACACAAAAAAAAAGGTTTAAAAAAATGCAAATCACAAATCACAACTCCTCTACAGTCAGAGCATCTAAGCACTGAGAAGAGCCTGGGCCTACTTGTATATGAAACAGTAAATGAGGAACACAATGTAAAAGCCATGTCTTATTGTCCTCTCCTCTTCCATTCATGTGTTATTTAAGCTTCATCTTACAGTAGCATTAGCCCTAAATGACTATTTACTGCATCAGTGACTAATTATTGGTCCCTGAGTGGTAAGTGCATTCAGTGTGGCCACTGAAGAGATCTCATTCAATAAAAGCACTGACATACAATTTATGTCATAGTAAAGTTATGGACAGTAACAGCAGCCTGTATGACATATCTCTGATAAGATTTATTGTATCATCTGAGCACACGAAGTCTCCAGGCAAAGAAACTGTATTAGTAAATGCAGTTATTTTTATTAGAGATATGGAAAAGTCATGGACAAACCAAATAATTAACAGGCATTCCCTATTGTGAGCATCTATCATCCAACAAATAATTATTTCCCACAACCCTCCATCTCCCCTGGCTGCAGTCTCAGTTGTTTTTGGTGCCTCTTGGCACTTCATGGATCCAAATGAAATCATTACTTGGACTGAATCTTCCCAAACATGGCTTTTTTAAGGTGTAAATACAAGGTTGATTTGGAGATAAACTAATAAAGACAATTTAAAGCAACTGTTAAAGCTAGATGATGGTCTGATGGCCCAGTCTAATACTGAAGGAGAAGCAGTCCTTTAGGTCCTCTAGGTGTCTCCATTCCCACTGTATGGTATGGTGCACCTCCTCTTCATGCATTTGTATCTGGTCAGAGTGGGGTGAGGGGCAGGGTTCAGGACTCACTCAAATCCCTGCTCAAACCCTGGGCTTCTCACCCTATTAAATCTAAATCCCATGTGGGGTATGAAGCAAGGATGGAAGAACTTAGCTCACCTGAAAAGGCTTGAATAGTGTGCAGAGGTTTTTCCTGTGCAGGGGAATATGGTGTGATCCATTACATCTCTCAACCTAGCACCCATAGCCCACCGCTTAGCTGATCTTTGAAAGATATTGCTTATAAAAGAGATGACTCCAGGCGACGGCCAAGTTCTGTAGTTTTATTACACCTTGGGGCTACAGCGGCCTGTCTTTGGAGAGATAAGGTTGTACCCTTTTCATTTTGTATCCTCCGGCCGATATTTTAAGCTGGCTTGTTAAGGGCAGGCGAGCTGAGCACTGGAACAGAGTTTGATGCATGGCTTTACAACAGGAGCCGGGCCCATAACGCTCAAAGGCCGATCATTACTGACCTTAATAGCCCAGTCTGCATCTGGGCTTGATTGATCGTGCCTAGCAGGTTGTGAAATGCACCATCTGGAAGGAAGGAAGGTGAGATGGGCAAATGGAGACGAGGGAGCAAGCAGGCAACACCAGCCGAGCACGGAAGAAGGGAGGAGAAGAAGAGAGCAGGAGGAGAGAGGGGAGAAAAAACACAAACCTAGATGATCTTATACTGAAATTGATGGCCATAGTGGGATGCTGTAGAAACTTAACTGCACTAAGAGGCCCACCAAGCACCATAAACACTGTCCCTGACATAAACAACAACACTTATCCAGACTAGGTGTATACAATATTCATCTGAGGAGCTCCTGCTTGGTAACTCTTGTGTACTTGCTCGGTGTACTGGATAAAATCAGCACTGCTTAGGTGTGACAGTAGCATGGTAGAGTAAGTGTGATATGAAGTATGTAAATAAGCGTGATTTTGTACAGTCTACTTGCATGAGTGTGTGTCTATGAGGGATGTGTGAGCAACAGAAGCTGGTTAGATCCACAGAGTCCTTTATATCTAAAGTCCACAAAATGTTTGATCCTCATTCACTGCTGTACATTTGTGCTATGAATTACCATAAGAAATTCAATATTTTCCTGCATAAATGAAGCCAAAGCATCATTGGGTCACCGGTTTGCATAAACTCACCCCTTAAAACAAAAAATAAAAAGATTAAGAGTAATATCATGTCCTCAGAAGTACCATTTATTCCTGTTTTAAATCTATGAAAGTCTGTCATGTACAAAGTGGCACATGATGTCTGTATTCCATACAAAGTTTATGCATCGTAACCGTATCACTCAAACCATTAAGGCGCAATGAAATTTCACTGCTATAAATATTTAAGTGTGCAGAACACCGCTGAGCAGCCCTTTCGTGTCAGCTGAAGTTCCCGAGAGCCCATCAAGCTCGTGTTCTCCATTACCATACTCTCCTCTCAGTCAGTTAGTAATGGTAGCTACAGTAGTGTGAACTAATGTGTATCTGGTACAGAAAAAGACTCTGACAGACTCCTTTTTGCACTTCATTAGACCAATTATTTGGCTTGCTGAGTCATCTGACCCAGCCAAATCATGTGAGTTATGATAAATGCAGAGAGTCTTACATTGCAATGTGATTTGCAGTATCAATATGTCCATATCTCTGCATCTGGCAGGGACACCGGTACACAGCATTGTACGTATCATACTATAACTTGGGTATATAAAAGTGTTTAACAGCAAATTTATGTATGCTGTAATCAGCACCACAAAATGTCTTAGGGGCCGACTTCACGCGAGGGAAGATGAAACATCTGGTATTAGGTAAGTTGAGAACAAAGACTAGGATAGGGTAAGATAACACTACATTGTACACTATCAATGAATTGTTTGGCCACACATAGGAATTACTATGTTTTTTATTAAAAAGATGCATCTTCATGCCTACACTGTATTTCTTTTATCAACTAGAGCTTATAAAATATGTTTTCTTTTAAACACATGGCCATTTCTTTGTGTATCCAAACTTTTGACTGGTAGTGTATGTGTGTGTTGTGCGTACCATACCTCAGTGTTGTACAACTGAGTGTACACACAAGACTACAGTTTGCACATGAATGCATAAAAGTTTGAGAGAGAAAATCTGCACTGTGTAGTGCATGTGTGTGTGTGTGTGTGTGTATGTGTGTGTGTGCATGACAAAGGGGAAAGGGATGACAGAAGGCCAGGTGGAACGGAGACTTCTGTCGCTGACTCAACACCTTTGTCATTTTATTACCAAATCATCCATGACAAACAGCTCTGGTGTTCGCCAAAGGTGAGGCAGGCAGGATAAGAGCTACAATGAGAGCATTGGAGGTCACATCAATGCTGCAAACATTACATTGGTAATGTAACATAGCTGTGGCACTTCAAATGTCACCTTTACATGATACAGTCATCCATGTGTCATTTTTAGATATGTTGGCTGACAGTGATGGCCTTTACTTCCCATAGACTCACACCATCAGGACACAAATGGCTGGTGAGAATTCTTAACAACTGAGTGACTACTAAAACAAAATGTTTGGTCATAACACAATTAAGCCTATAAAACATGAAGCAATTATTCCTTGTGTGCATTCAAAATCAAATCAACCATAATAATGAAAATATATTTTAATTTGTGCTAAAATAGAAGTGCTGTGTTGAAGATGTTTTTATTATACAATGATAACAACATATTAGTTACATTTCAGAACAACATAACTTTTTCATCATGTTCAGCTACAGCCGCCTGCATATGCTTTTGTCTTGAAACAAAAACAAGATTGCTTCTGACTCTTATTTTGAGCTGTTGTTAGATTGAAGACAGAGTTCGGACAGCTCAGTTCTGGGGAGAACAGTTGGAAAGCAGGCCTGCCATTCTTTGATGTCAATGAGAAAAGTCAAAGCCCTTTGCAGCTACGTGAGAGGGAGCAGATTAGCCTGATTGACGGCTATAAGATGCTAAGGATGGAGCTTGAAGCACAGCAAGCCAGGGCTTTGGAGTGGAATGAAGTTCATTCATGAGTTACGAGTCTGTTTCAGTGATGTAGTAAAAGACGAATAAATCCTCCCAACAGCCTGTGAAAAAATACAACCTCAGGCTTGTGATGGAGACTCATACAAGATAACAGGCAGAAGACTGAGACACAGACGGGTGACACACATACAGTATGCCAGAAAATCTAACCAGAAATCAACATCAGATATAGTAAACAGCAAAACATACACATCAAATGTCATGCCACTTCAAGCAAACTTTTTTTTCCCGCAGACTTTTATATTTTACCAACAGTCAAGACAGCACTGAAAACAGGCAAAGAGGAGCCCTGAAGACTGTCATGCTGTCCTTTGTCAAGTTTATTTTTCAAGGAGATATTCCCTACTTGAAAGGCCAAGGGAGCCCGTGTAAAGTCCTGGACAGACAAGGAGCACGTTGATATAAATACCAACACAGCTAACAGCTCTCCTCTGCTTCACAAGGACCCAGACCTGCAAGGACAAATGACCGCATCCCTGATGCTGTCCCCAGCTCCCTGTGCAAAAAGAGGCCAGGTTAAGGTTAAGAGGACCTCAGCCCACCAACCACCACTAAGCTGCATTTACAAAGTCAAACTTCTTCTCTCATGAGAAATGTAAGCAGGAATGCGTTTTTAGCTTGAGATAACCTAATTTAGACACACTATTATCTTGTATTACTTGGTAGAAAATATGATGAAATTTAATGGCCCAGGCTTTGTGTGCACATCAGATTGAGCAGCTAAAAATCTAATTAGTTTTCAGGTGTCAGTTACAGATGCTTCTTGACTTCCTGCTTATTATAAGACTGACTGGTGAAGAGGCTCCCACTGGAGACAAAGTGTTAGGGATTAACATGTCATCACAGAAGGGGGAACACAGACATTTTGACAGTTACACTCGTGAGCCGAGGTTTCATCTAACACCTGCCTCACACCTCCTGTCCAGAAGCACACCTGTTCTGACACAGTGTGAGGCTCAGAGTCTTTCCTGGCGCCGTGTTTACACCTGTCCTAGCCACACAACAACAAACTATGACAGGGAGGAACGAGAGGGGCTGAGGATCAAGAAAATCAGGCAAAGAGGAAGCTGCAAAAATAAGAAATTGATGGAAATTTCCTGTGAAGAAGCTGGGGTGGAGTAATGGCAACGCCTGAGCACGCTCAGCAGCGCTGGGGTGTCGAGGTAACATTGATGCATGGTGTGACCTTACTTGTAATGCCAGCCTTAATCTACGCAAGTGGAATAAATGAAGTGGGGCCGCTGCAGATGTGTCACCCAGACTTATAAAGACAAATCCACCGCCGCTCTGAGCTGTGTACATGTATTCATAAAAGTCAGAGAGACATCTCAACAGAGTGGAGTGCCCAGCATTGCCGGCTGGCTGGCAACGAACACATCTTACCTCACTGTTGTCATGGCTGCGTGGAACTGTCCATCATTACGTGAAACACACAGAAAGATTAGGGGAGATGTGAAGGTAAAAAATAGAATAAAAGTCATAAAAAACTGAGGAAGACAGAACAAAACAATCTTCATCTTACTAAAACTTGCTACAGGAGATACGAAAAAGCGCTGAGTCTATAGACCTAATGCCACTTTTGCAAGGCGCTCAAGGATTCCCACATTACAGCATATAAATCTATTAATGGGCCTTATTTAAAAATGATCAATGCTGTGGTATCTTAAGTGGACTAGTCATTCCTAAAGAGTCTGTGAGTATTTGAAAATGATTTGTGAGGATGGTATTTGAACCCCACACTTATTTGAGATAAACTCTTTTATTGCTAATCCCAGTGTGCTGACACTAACATAACTTGGCATAACCACTCGTTACAGTATAATGACGGATGTCCTGACAAACAATGTTTTCAGTCAGATAGCTGACTGCCTATCAAGTTAGCTGCAGTCAATTCATACTTGGCTGGCTTTATTGGCGTATAATTAGAAAAAAGAGGCATCGTTGATCACAGTGTGTTTAGTCAGTTTGTTTGGGAACAGTGAGAGCTTCCTGGATTGACAACTGACCCATCTTTGATAGTCTGACAGTGGACATATGGATATTGAGCACTGACGCATGCAAGAAGCACTGGGATAGGAGTATGTCTAACATGCCAACGATCCAATGTCCACTATGAAGCCTGGTCCCCCTCCCACTCTTCTCCTGCCCCGTGTCCAGTCCTTGCATTGACGTGGCTGTGATAAATGCACCTAACCAAGATGATGATAATAATGATCATAATTAATCAAGGGTTCTTCCTGCACCTCTAGGAGCCCAGAGTGACCTGGAAAAGACACCTTCCTTCCCTTCTCTCTCTTTTTTTCTCCCTCTCCTCCTCCTTTCTTTCTCATCTCACTGACAGGCCTGAACCCCAGCCCAGCAGAAAGAGCCATGCATTATCCTGCCATCACCACCTCTATTTATATCACACCGTCCATCACTATCACTTACTCTCCTCCACCCGCCTTTCCTCTGCACGCCTCTCCAAAGTGGAGTTTTCTTAAAGCTGCCCCATATTTCCTAGTGGAATAATGCTTCCTATGCAAATGGATAGAAGTCAAAGAAGCAGCCTAGGTGACAGTGAGAAACTATTATCATTTTTTAGACACCCACAGAAACAAGTCCAAAACAAAAGCCACCACCTCTTGATGCCCAGGGCCTGAGTCCCCCCTCTGTAGTATATTAGTAAAGGTTTGACAGACTGTGTGCTGGTGTGTGTGAGGGGAAGAGAGCAATTGTGTGAGGAGAGTGTGTATCACTCACAGAGATCTAGAATTTATGCAGCGGCGAGATGATATTTTAAATTCCTTGGCGGCTGCCAGGTATCAGTAGCCTGGAGCAATGGAAAAGTTTTTTGTCTCACCTTCTCTTTATTTCCCCTGGTGGAGAGGATACAAAGCTCTTTTGCTCGGCTGAGTTGTACGTGCCAGGCATGTGTTCAAAACACCTCCCTCCTCCCCAAGCTACTGAAATGCACATAGCCAGTCTTTTTTCTATTTCACTGTCTCTTAATACACTTTTCCCAATGGCACTGACTACCTAAACATAAGTGCTGACATTTCTCACAGGTCACACACAAAGATTAACCCCACATGTAAAGTTGGTATTACCAAATGCAGCTCAGATTTAAAAACTCTAACCGCTTTGATGGTATTTAGCTCATTAAAATGAAAATGTGCTTTTTGTTAGTATTTCTTTTTTTCTTTACCTTCTGACAAGAAAATTAACCCCCCTCTAGATTATTTCTTGCATATTTGTCACAATTGAATGATCAGACCATCAAAAATGTTTTATATTACACAAAGATAACCCGAGTACATACAAAATACATTTTATAAATGATGATTTCATTTATTAAGAGAAAAGAGCTGTCCAAACCTGTCTGGCCCTATGTGAAAAATCAATTGCCACCTAAATTGGTTGTGCCATAATTGTCGGCATCAACTGCCATCAAGCATTTGCAATAACTGGCAATCAGTCTTTCACATCGCTCTAGAGACTCTTTCTTGAAGAATTTTTTTAATTGAGCCACATTGGAGGTATTTCAAGCATGAATGACCTATTTTAGAGTCATGGCACAGCATCTCTATCAGATTTAAATCTGGACTTCGACTAGGCTACTCTAAAATCCTTAATTTTGTTTTAGTTTTTTTTTTTTTTTTTGAGCCATTTAGAGGTGGACTTGCTGGTGTGTTATG
>OMLM01008701.1:67930-85729 GCA_900302695.1 Helostoma temminkii
TCTAGAGGTGGACTTGCTGGTGTGTTTAGGATAATTGTCCTGCTAGATAACCATAGTGAGCTTGGGCATGAGGTCACAAACTGATGGCCAGATACAGATTTCATGTTTACATCAATTATGGCAAGTTATCCAGGTCCTGAAGCTGCAAAGCAGCCCCAAACCATCACACTACCATCACCATGTTTGAGTGTTGATAGAATGTTTTTTTAATAAAATGCTGTAACAGGAAGCACGCCTTCCAAAAAGCTCAACTTTTGTCTCATCAGTCAGCAGAATGTTTCAAAAGTAACAGTGATAAATAAATAAAAAAAAATCAGGAAAGTGGCAAATATATTTTACAGCACTGTGGGGCTTTGCTGGAGCCCAGTAAAATCATAGCACTCACTAAGTCTCCCTATACCTGTGCCAGGTCCAGCCGCTTACAGTAGATCCTGCTATAGAAACAAGTGCACATGACATCATAAGAACTCGACTCACACTCAACATGAACAAAGGAAGACCTACATTTAACATTTACCAACCAGATGGCCTACATTTCACACATTACATAAGATACAGGATTCTTTCTTGTTCTTTACTCGTGCTGTGCTTCTCATGGATTTCATGGATTTGCCTATGCCAAACTGAGTTCTTAAAACGAACAGATGAATACATGGTACATTGCCTGTTATTATCATCATCGCTGACGCTCAACCCAACCACTAAACACATATGTACTAAAAATTCACAATAGATCTGACTCCATCTGAGCCAGAAGTGTACCCTGCCGATTTACAGCACTGTATAAGTGCTATAATGCTTTATGATCTGATTCCAATTCTATGTTGACACCATGAAATTAAACCGTTACATCTCACCAATAGTAAAAAACAAACACCACATTTGCTCCATAGCTCAACAGTCAAAGCCCCCGTGGATCGCTTGGTACCAGTGTCCACAATAAAAAAAAAAACTTTAAACACAGTCAAAAAAGAAGGGAAAACACATTGACTGCCTGCAATACAGTATAGGTCCATGCTTATGAAATGACAATGATATATAAATTATGTCAAGGCTGCAGAAATATTTTAGCGCAAAAAATTTTTTTTCATTCCTTGTTAATAGTGTGGCATGCTGTGCTCAGTCCAGCCAGGATTGCTTTTGGAGTTCTGTAGGTCTGTCCTCTCACAAAGGCCTTCTTTAAGGTTTCTTACCTAGCAGAGGCCTTGAAAAGCAACAAATAATCTAGCAATTTATGTATGAGCAGGAGAAACAAAGGTACTGAAGGACAGTGGGGGTGAAAAAAGGAAAGGGAACATGCAGGAAGTCTCTGGGGTCAGGGAACAGAAATGGCAGCCGTTGCTGGCAACATAGCAGTCGTCTTCTGTCACTGGGGCTAAGGTGAAGAGCCTAGAGGCACTGACAGCACCAATGTCTGCCAAATCTGTGTCCAAGAAAGTCCACAATAAAGGCTTCTTATCACAAAATATACAGTATATCTCCAGTGAACACAAAGATGCTGTTGATAACCTTGCACTTGTGCTGAACATCTTCTCTCCCCAGGAAAATGAAGGCAGGGAGGAAATATTGACAGAAATGTTTCCAGATTATATTCTCATGACTAAATCAATACACAGACGGGCCATCTCTTGAGTGGAGTTAGGATGGAGTCATTTTGAAGGTCAAGCAGTTAGCCCATTAAAGAGGTAGCTAGGCACGCAATTTGGCAGCACATCTCTACCTCATCCTGCGTGGCACGGAGTTAGCAACCTTGAGGAGTTGATTAGAGGTAGAGACAGCTCCCACGACACCTAAGACCCCCGCCTCATAAAATCCTGGGCTCAGTAACAGAAAAAGGGAGCCTGGGAGAAAGGAACTGGAGGGAATTCAACCGCAGAAGAAGTGCCTTCCTGCCTCATCTTTTAAAGGACAAATTAAAACCACAGCGGAACAAGTCATAAAACAGGAAATAATGAATTCAATTATACTTTTTAGTGTTTAGGGGCTGCTGGTGAGATGTGCTGAGTGGGCAATGCAAGGCGCGCACACAGCAGCGGGCACAGGCTGATGACTATGTTGGTGGCTCTGAGCTTTGCTGAGGGATGTGTGTGTGCTGACTGCATGTCTGCATGCCCCTAGGAGCAGTTTAGACCTTGACAGGGCCTTCATTAACAAATGAATGACTCTTAATTGGCCTGGCAAATACACAGGATGCTTGTTGATTATGGGGAGGCTTTTTTTTAGCCAGTGCTTGTACTTTGGCACAAATGCACAAATACACAACGTTTAAACACAGCACGATACAGCTAAACTAGCAAAGAGACACATTCTAACGCATGCCATAATGACAATATTTGTCATGTCATCAAAATGACGATTCAAGGCATTTTCTGTGCCAGGTTCCAAAGTAAGGCTTGGGCTGTAAACAAAGGATTCTGACAAAGAATTCTGGGACATATTCTCTGTCTTCAGTCTATCTATACTTCTCCCTGTACCTCCTGCCACCTATTTTTCACTCTTTTTCAATCCGCTCTAGCTTGTCCCCTGGCATTACTAACACCTCAGCGGGAGGGAGAATCACAGACAGGAGTCCTGGTGTCCTAGATTCAGCAACACTGGCAGGAGCACGGCACATACTGCCCTGCCCTACTAGCTGACATACAGGACTCTGAAATCATACACAAATTGCAACAGGCCAGTTCAAACGCAATACAGAGGATCACAAAGGACCCGAGGCAGATACACATAGCTGAGAATAAGACTGAAATGTTAAATATGTTGTGGTTAGGATTATTCCACATTTGTTATACAAGTACCAGTAAGAAGAGCAGTATATTTTTTTGTGTGTGTAACAGTTTATTTGAGCATTTCTGTGAGTTAGCAGATAGTGTAAATATAAGGAAAGGGAGAGAAGAAGGATAAACATATTGATTTATGACTTAACATTTGTGGACTTATGAGTAAATAGGAGCAAGAACCAAGGGGAGTGAGAGAGGGATATGAAGGAAAAAGAATGGAGAATGAAAGAGAAAAAAAAGAGGGAGCAACAGAATAAAAAAAAATTGTGAAGAAAATGCACAAATGGTATCTTGAGTAAGTCAGTGTCCCCTCAATGCCCCAGCCCCTGGTGCCAGTCACCAACTGCCAGCCTGCCAATTAAAGCCCTGATTAAAACCGACAAAGTGTCTCCAAATGAAGAAAGAGCTGTTGGAGGTCTTAACTGCTGAAGCCTGTCAATTACACTGCCAGAGGAAAGTGGTGAGGGAAGAGCAAAAGGGTATAGCAATGACATACAAAGCAGGGGGCACATATGAATATAAGATCTCTCATTCAATGCACTATGAGTCTCCTTCAGGAATATGTATAATGTGTTAGGAGGAATTTTAGTTGAAAAGACTTTAAGGTTGTCACTTTGTTCCTTTGTTTTACTTTGTTTGTTTGTTACATTTATCTGGTTTTCTGTTTGAGTTGTGATTTCAAAAAAAACAAGGTACAACATGATATTAGCATACAAATAGTCATACTGTACTTATGAAGGGAAAATCTGTCATGTGGCAGATGTTATGGATCAATAACACTGTGTCCTTTTTGCTACCTGTTGTTGCATTTGCCACTGTAAGTCATAGAAGCCCCACAGAGATGGGCTCAACAGCAAAGCCCTCAATCCCAGATAAACCACCCATAGTGCACATCAGCTGCTAAAATATGATGGTATTTGTGAGGTCATAAATCTTGTTTTAGCAGGATGAGAAGAGAGAAGAGGCCCTAGTCTCCCCTGCATCATTACAGCTGCATCCCTGTGGCCCATTCCACCTCCATTTAAGCTAAATGTCAACTTTTCAGGTCTTTTTTTTCTTTTTGCTTCCTGCAGTTGCCATTTGTTTTAACACAGGGGGAGGAAAGTAAGAAAATAAGTCAACAGGAAGAAAACTACAAAGAGTTTGTTGTCAGCGGCTTTCAGGGCTGAGCGGATAGCTGAATGTTCTATAGTTTACGAAGAAGAAAGAATCCAGCAGAGAGTAAACTTGGAGATAAAATAGATTCCCAATCTGTCTGAATTTCTAACCCAGGAGCCAATGATATGAGTAATGAGGGTTGCTATTGCTACAATGTCCTGTACCTAAACTAAGAGAATAATTCCACATTAAGCTAGAACTGTAATACACTAATTCTTTATAAATGTTATTATTATTTTGACATTAATCATCACTAAGAACCACAATGATATTATTACGGTATAATTAAATTGGAACATTTTTTTGTACTCTGTGGTGCCAAGTGAATGTACTGCAAGACTCTCTGGAAAGGCGCTCAATCATCAAAAGCCAGATGGCTGTGGATTAAGAAAGGACCGGTGTGCAAAAACATAGGCTATATTACTGCCAATGTCACACTTATCAAACATGGTGTAATACATTATAATGTAATACATTATATGTATACATTAAAGGACTGACCTATAACAACATTTTTGCATCTGTTTGAACAATAAGATAACTTTAAAGGTAGTATAAAGTGAAACATATCACCAACTACACAACTGCCCAAAAGCCACCATTAAAAAGGGGATATCTAAGCATCTGTTTCATCTATTCATGCTTTCTGCTGTTTTGTTATTCACCTTTTAAAGGCTTGTCTGCTATTTTGCTGTGGGAGGCAAGGATTGTAATGGCGTCGGGTGAAAAACAACGAACAGATGAGAAAGCGCCTGCATGCCTCATAAAAGAGAGATCGCCATAGAACGACCATTTCCTCTCAGCACATGGTGAAACAACAGTAGCTAGAGGACAGACAACAGGCTGAGGCGGAGGAGTCAACGTGCTGGCCATCTGATAACATTAAAGCCACTGAATTCCACCACTCACAATCACTTTCTCATCATTCTTTCTCTTTCTCCCACACTTTTGTCTTGTTCACTCCTTCCAGTAGACAAGGAGACGAAAAGAAAAACCTTAATGACATTAGGTTAAAGGAAGAAAAAGAAGGCAGAAGTAAAAAAAGGTGAGAAAGATGAAATAAACTAAGAAAGCAGACAAGAGTGAAGGTAAGAGCTAGAGAAAAGACCCCATTTTTCAGACCAAGCTGAGGCCCTAAGGGGGATACATTAAACACTGTGTGAGGCAGGCTCACCCTTTACTACTCTATTGGCTTATTCAGGGGGGAGGCAGCTGCTGTTAATATTTCATGGGCGAACCAACAGCATAAGAGGTGTAAGTTCGCACAAGAAACCTATCCCCCTCTTGGTCTGGCAAATGTCCTCTTGCATAAGTATTGTGTGTTTGTCATTACAGCATGTGATGTACACTGATTAGCACACTATATGTGCATGTGACACTGTGTCTGTGGACGTCGTTTTCCCCTTTTTCCCATGAATGGCTAAGCGTTCAACACACCCATTCAGTGGATTACTGATGGTAGCTTCTAAACCTAAACAGAGTTGGAGTGTTGGTGCAGAGAAGGCTTACTATTTACAGCACTGTGATCTACTTGTCCACCACTTAACCACATGATATCATACATCTGCCTTAGCATCCATCCTGTTAGGATACCACAGCCCCTTTCCCATTATCAAAAAAGCCAGACAATAAAAAGACAGACATATCTATAAACTGGATGTTGTTACATCTTAAAAGCCTTGATGTCAAAAGGCAGATTTTTTTGCCTTAAGTGTCCTTTGTCCACTGCACCAAAAAGAAACAGAAGCCTATTCTCTATTGAGCCAATCATGAGCCTTTAATGGCCAATTGTAAGATGCTGCGTCAGACATCCACAAATGGGTGCCGTCCTTCATTGGCACTTCTCAACTGTTTGCATCCATTGAACAAAAATAAATAAATAAATAAATGTGAAAGCAGGACAGAATCTCTAAGAGCACAAAAGAGACACAATGAATCCAGTGCTTTGGTCTGGCTGTGAGAGGCACTTTGCTGACTCTGTCCCCTGTGTGCCCGAGCAGGACTACAGTCCTTTGTGTTGCAGAAGTCTTGGGCCACTGACTTCCCTGTTTCAGCGATTCTGTACTGGGGACAGATCCCGAGAGGTGCTGCTTCTCCCTGGGCTCCCCTGCTGTGACTGACATCCACCTTCTGTTCTCATGTATAGGGGCAAAAATGGGACACTATCTGACCCATTTCAATGACTCCCTACATGAATCCAACTGTCCTTAAAAGCCTGAAATGATGACAAGAGAGGTTACCTATAAACACCTAGAAAATGGGTACACCACTATGAACTCAATGCGGTCCAAGAAAAAGCTGCAGAGTGAAGTGGTTAGTGGTAATATCACTAAAATCTTCTTCATAAGCTTCTAATGGCATAGTTTTGTTTTTTCAGCATTGCTTATGTAAAAGGGACAGCCTCCTGATCAGTCATTACTCAGCTTCATCATCTACAACTGGGAGCACACTTGCAGAATAAGAATGGAATGAGTGCAGCTGCTTTACAGGCTTGCCTAAGGCAGAATGTGGTGATGGAGAAAGTTACAGTACAGGTCTGTCCCTCTGAAACCGTTACAGCCCGTCTGGATAGAAATGTTTTCATAAGCCTATCAAATTGATCAAGGGACTGTTTTATGAGGTCATAAAACAAAGTGTGATAAATACAGTGCTTTAGGTCACAGAGTTGTTAACTTCTGATACACATGGTGCGGCCAGGGACTGGGCTACACCAGCTTGAAGCATAGCAATTATTCCTCTCAAGAGTGATGTCAAGCCCTGCATGGCAAGGGTTAGAGAATAGCACTCAAAACAGAGGTGGGATTGAAAGCAGCACCCTGTATTGTAGTCTTCCACTCTTCCAAAGTGCTAAGAATGACAGGAACAATGAAAGGGAGAAACAACAGACTGAGCTGGTATCAAATGAACAAAATCACCTCTGTGACATAAAAATGCTCACAGGATAGAAAATATTTGTTTTGTGTAAAACACTGTTTACCTACTGTAGTTCAGACATGGAACTCTAAACTCACTTTTGAGATTAAAGTAAAGTGTCCAGATCTTGACTAGGTGTCACTCACTATGCCCTTCTCAGATGTCCACTAGTTGAATGAGCCATCTGATGGAGACAGGATAAGGCTTCAGATGAAGAAGCAGAAAAAGGAGAGTGAGAGAGAGAGAGAGAGAGAGAGAGAGATGCCAACTAGCAAATGAATGTAGAAGCCGAAGAACACCTTGACAGGCAGATATCTTGCTATGCACGAGATCCACCTCAGGGGACGTCTGGCTAATTTCCTGCGAAAACAGCAGACTACCAAGGCAGGAGGCAGAGGGTGGAGGTATAACAGAGAGCAGGGAGGAGGTAAACTATTTTCAGTTCCTAGAAAAGTCTTGTCAGAGTTTGTTCTCTTGGCAGTACTGACACAGGACAGGTGGATGGGAAGAGAGGCGGGGGAGGGAGGAATAGAAAGGGCAGTGGTGGGGTTGTTTCTGGGCTGAAACAGCTGTGATGGAGACCCCTCTCTGTCTGTGGAAGAGCAGTGATGTTACACAATTATTCAGCACGGCTCCTCATCTGCATCTCGTTTGGGACGCCCTGGCCTCATCACACTCTGTCTACAGCCCCAGATCCTAGTGACAAACACACTTAACATAAATACATTAACACTTAATTTATTTCTCACTCATACTTTAACACACACATGCATGCACACACACAGCCTGAGTTTCCATACCAAATGGCACCAGGAAGACGTCCATATAGAATGGCAAATTTTGTTCCATATTGTCTGTAAGGGAAATATGGCTCCCTGTTTTCTTGACACAATTCATACAGAACCATTGCAAATTAGCCATGATGCTACAAGTGTGGTCTGAATTGATATTCCAATCATCTGCATGATATAGCTGCACACAGAACAACGGCAAAGTCATCTGCGTCGCCTTGATTAGTGAAGAACACAAGCAGGAGAATACAATTGTCTGTCTACACTCGAAGCACACTCTCCTAGTAAAGGCCTGCATCTAATAGAGGCAGCCTTGAATAAATTTGTACAAATATTCCAACAGAAACGGGAAGGCTGCTTCATCAGTGGGATATGTTGATAAACAATGGCGCTCTCTATTAGCAGACGATGCTGTCAGGACGTGCATGTCAGCCGCGACAAACAGAGAGGAGAGAAAGCAGAGAGTGAAGGAGATGAAATTAAGTAGGAGAGGACGAAACAAAGAAAGAATAGAAATGGGAAAAGACTGAACAAAAAAGAGGTGAAAGAGTAAAAACTGGGGTTGTTCTCAGAAAGGTCAGGCTGATTGTCTCTGCCCAAATATGCTGGCCTTTTCAAAATTAACTTGGCAAAGGCGATATTTTCCACAAAGCCGGCATCATGAATCAAAGAAGCATCTATAGTTCATCCCTGAAAGCAAAGCAGCTTCCCTTCCTGTGCACTCTGACACTCCACCCTCCCACACAGAGCTGACATCTTCAGTAATTATGTAATTAACACCATGGCAGGCCTAATTTCAGAGATAGTACGTTATAATTGCATTCAGTCGTTCATTAGTTAGGCCAAATATTCGATACTCTGTGCAGGTGCGGCAGGGGGCCAAAGGCTACTTGTTTTTTGGAACACAATTGCAGTGTCAGTGACTTGATTGGTTTCTGCTTGATATCGCTGACAGGACAGGTTTTTGTAATTTACCAATAATTACCCTCACTCTCTGATACAATAAAAAAGTCACCGGTTTCTGTTAAGATAAGCCAATCAGGGCGAGTTCCTTCTGTTCCTTGCATTATGGTCTGCTTGCCCGATGTGAATAATGTCCAATAGGCTGCACTACACTGAATTGAATATTGCAAAGGAAGACAAAAAAAAAAATTTTTTTACAAAAGAACAGGGCATTTTGTCTACTGTATTAAATAATGCCAAACACATGCACACAGAATAAGTTCCTGTGTGATAAAGGCATAGGAAATCCAGAAATACAAGTGCTGTTTAACATTGTGCATTGGTCAAAGCAGCACGATGTGCCAGTAATCTACATGAACAGATAATAAAGTAATAGCTGTAGCAAATATGTTGTTGACTTTTAGTGCAAGGGGAAAAATTCTGCCTGCATCATCTGTATGTATTTGATCAATTAACACTGAGGGCAGCATAATTGAAAGGAGTTTGGTCTTGCTCTGGTATCCTTTAATGAAACACTTTTCTTGTGATTAGTGAATGGATAATATCACACAATTATGATGTTACAGTCTGGTTAGGCAGACAGACAATTTGGTCCCAGTAACACCAGATCTGTCCCGGTCCCTGTGATGATTTCTTCAATTAAGCCTTCCTGGCAGAGGAGGCCAAATGCTTAACTAGGCAGAATTGGAGCTGCCACTAGCTAGAGGTAGCAATGGGCTCCACTTCAACAGCTCATTCATCAGCCCCAGCACTACCACTGGGCCACCTGTTCTGACACCAAGCAGGGATGAAGTAATTTGCATTCTGCTCTGACTGTCCTCTTTCCCTCTACTCACATTCTTCCCTCCTTCTCTTTCTCTCTTTCTCTATACAACTTTAAAGTTCCTCAGTGGCAGCTCTGGCAGATAATTGAATACCAGGGTTTGATTTAGTTTGAAATCAATTTGGGAAGGGGCTTTTCATTCATTATGCTCCTTGGCTTTGGTACTATGTCTAAAATCCTTCAAACTTTGGCAGGGACTCGAACATCATCAATTCAAAGTGAAATTAAGCAGCCCTGAGTTGGATTGACAGGCAAGTAGAACATGATGGGACAGGGAGGGTCTGTTGTCTAAGGAATGGGTGGACTCTCCTCTCCTCTCCTCTCCTCTCCTCTCCTCTCCTCAGGAGTCTGTATCCTCTGCTCTTTGTCACCACCAGGTGCTGCTGTGAAATAAGGAGAGAGGCGTCGACAGGAGGCAGCCACGCACATAGCTTGACATTTTATCCAGCTCCCTGCAGACACATATGGCAAATGTGTGGGTGGATGTGTGTATGCCCTTATGTATTTCCTTGTGCACGCATGCATGTGCATTTGTGTGAATACCTGTGTTTCTGTGCCATACACTATATAAGTCTGTGTTTGCTTATATATTTGTCAATCCAAACATTGTTGCCTACCACTTCTACAACTCTGTGACTGTGTTTTCTACATCTTTGTAACACTGTCCACCTGACACCAAGGATAAGATCCTGAGCATGGTCAGTAAATCAATAAAATGCATTATATTATATGTTACACACATAAGTTAACATCTTACCACACTGTATTTAGAAACAACTTGGTGCAATGGAAGTGCTTCAGCAGAGCACATTTACCAGCACTTTTCTGGATGTGAGAGGACTCTTTAACAGACTGGAGGGTTGAATACCAGCTTTCAATAAAGAAAAAGGATAACATTGTTAAGTGAACAACTGCAAGAGAGCCTTAACTGAGAGGGATGCATGAATGGACACTTGGCATCACAGCCACTGCTAGGGACAGCAGAGATCACTGCAGGTTTTTTCCATTTTAAAAGCAATTTCTTCTTTTGGAGCCAGTCCCTCCTCATCCTCCAACTCCCTTATCTTCTTGTGTGCTCGACTCAATTGTCATCCAACTGACTTGAGGTTGTGTTAGATTGTTAAAGCCCCTGGATATGGTAATCTGTGGGCTGCTCTGACCTTGGGAGGGTGTGTTTGCTGGGTGTCAGGCCCCCTAATTCATCAGAGACAGGCCATTAGCTAGCTATCCAACCACGCAAACACACAATGAAACAGGAAGGAAAGTTCTCAGGGAAACAGCAGCAGCCCCCGTTCCTGAGATATCATTAGTTACTGCCTTTCAAAACTGCTGAATTGGGACACTTACCTGACTTGCCCCATTTTTTGCACCACGAAAGCCAAGATGTTGATGAATGGTTGTATGAAACTGTCACTACCACAAAATGGAGAGAATAGGGTTAAGGACATATCCTCATCAAGATTAGGGCAAAGCTACACTTTTCATTTTTCGCATATACTTTGGTAAATGAATGGCACAAAATAAACATTTTGAGTTCCTCTTTCAGGGATTAGTGAGTTAAGAACAGGATATGTAAATTAAGCATTTTGAAACAATTTCAAAGATGGCGTAGGGTTGCGACATGAGATCAGTGGTTGTGAACGGCCTCATATATCTAGATGCCAAGTGAGATGGAATAGTAATTACTCCTGTGTATCTATGTGCAGAGACACAGCCTCTGTCTTGTAAGCGACAATGATTGACAGCCTAAATAAGAGACTCAGGCCGCACCCCCTGCCCTCTGCCTACACGCCCTTGCGCTGACTGGTCAAACCCATTGTCTGGTGCCCCCCAGGCAGGGCATGGGTGATACCCCCCCTCTGATAATCCTGCCCATCACATCCATCATGCCACCCTACACACCCCATCAGAGGGCACAACCGAGGGAATCTAATCAGGCAGTCTAATTGAGGAGCGGGACTAGCCAATACCCGGCTGGGAAGCTGGCTCTGCCTGGGCAGGCTCAGGGGACGTCAATAACACTCAGCGGGTGTCGATTCATCAGACCTCCTTAATGTCATTAGCCCTGAGAGGCTCGCCTCACCCCCCTCTCCTTTCTCGTTCCACCTTCAATCTATCCATCTCATTCTCTCATGTCTCAAACTTTCTCTCATTCACTTTCTGTTGCTTCTTCTCTTCCTTGTGTTTCTAAATCTATCCATCTCCCAGTCTCATTACCCTTCCTCTCACTAATCTTTCCATAGGCAATAATATGTTCACCTTGCATAATAAGTTCAGGACTTGCCTAGAGAATGTTATATCTGTGTGTCGGTGTTTGGGAAATTAGCATGTGTACACTTTCACTGCTTCCCTTTCAGACTCCACCACCAAAATCTTTACAGTCCTCCTACCTCCCTTCCCAAACTGCAGCCTTCACCCCCTGCCCCAATATGTTCTCCCTCTTTCTCTCCAACAACATGTGGTGCATATTCCAGCTGTTTATTAAACAATGCCAGAGCTTCCTAGAAGCAGGTGATGCAGTCAATTACTTCACAATTACCTGGGTAATTATGCAAAGGAGGGGAGAGAAGAGCAGTAGCAGAGGGATGAAGAGGACCTTGGCAGAGGTGGATCGGCTGGCAGTGGTTGGGGCCCAGAATGGCAAGTGATTGAGACCTTGAAGTGACAGTGCCAGAAAGAGTGGAGCTATAAAGGACGATGTGCCCCCTCACCTGCCAAAAACATGCACCCACACACACATACACAACCACAAACAAAGCTTCTAACACTCAGCTTCTGCTTCAGTACACTCACATCCTGACGCCTGCGTGTCTATTTGTTTGTGGCTGCTCAAGCCTGCTGTTTTTGTTTTGGACAATAACTATACAGTGTTTTAGTATTTTTCACTCTGCAGTTTACCTCTACTCCTGTGACAATTAGGTGTCTTACCTAACAACAAAAAGAGAAGGAGATGGGATGGTAGGAGAGTAAAACACTGTAGACTGTGGTAAATGCACAAAGAAAAAAAACCCAGAAAAATAGGAAACAGAAACAGGAACAGAAATGGATATAAGGGAATTATCAAATTAATACTACTAAAACTAATACTGAGTAAATAAGTGGAAGTGCTTGATTTGTTTGCTTCTGCTTTAATGATAGATTTAGTGAAAATAAAAAGCAGGTACATTTGGTAAAATTCACATTTCAACTAGCACTAACAGCTAGCGCTGCCCTGCAATCATCCATGTGGACAGTTTTACACGTTGACAAGGAAGCTCATGTCAAGCGGACCTGACAAGCATGTCTTGGGGTAAATTGAACCACACAGTGGCTATCCTGAAACAAAAAGTGTCAAATAGAAGAAAAGGACTTGGCGTATTGCCTGCCATGGGAGCTTTATGCACTTGGATTGAAAATATTTTCGCTGGCAGGGTGAATAGTAAATTGCTTAGTGTCAGCTCATCACTTAAGGAGGATTGTTGGTGGGTATAATACTTTCCAGCACATGGCCTCTCCAAATAGTCTCAAGCCAGCAAACCCTTCTTAACTCTTTTCCAATGTACTGACGTGATGCTGTGGCTGGAGTCCTGTCTGTGGACACTAAGCTTTTAGTTACGACTCCCCAAATTCGTCACTTTGGCTCATATTCATCTCTGTGTTGCAGATTAATTTATGAATCCCTCATCAAGAGGGAGGTTGACTGACCAGCCAAAGTAAACATGGCCATAATTTACTGAGGCACAGTTGAACGGAAAGCATGGCAGAAAATAACTGGCTTTGGAGCAGTCGAGTTGGTGAGTAATGTGTGATCCTGGTAAAAAAAACCTTTTCCTGATATGTTGTAAAAAAAAAAGCAAACACATTTGTCCTTGGCAGTAGTTATGTTCATTTTGTTGTTCGCCTGTCCACCTGTCTGCCTGTGTCTAGCAAAGGGACCGAATTAGGTGGTCACATGATCATTCTGTGTTAGTGAAGATGGGCAAGAGGGAATTACCTCACAGCTCTGTATCTCAAATCTGTGGGATTAAGCTCCATTAAACATGGAGCGCCGCCGAGCTTTAACTTTAACATAATAACAGCTTTCACTCTGAGACAGAGCAGAGCGCAGAAGGAGAAGGGTGTCGGGAGGGAGAAATAGCAATGAAACGTCCTTCACCTTTATCGACCAAATTATATAAAAAAGGAGGGATGAGAAAAATTGCTTGCCTGTTCCACGATACAATGATGGAGGGGAGAGGTTGGCCATCTTAAAGTTGTGTGTGTAGCATTCTTAAACATCCAGACAGCCACTTCAACACTGCCCACTACTGCTGTAGCTGCTTGTGGCACACACCCACATAATCTGTAAAAGCAGGCCTTTCCCCTAGGCACATTGGTCACTTAATGAGAAATGACCACTGCTGAGCCTTTGCACTCTCCCTACACTTAGAAAAAAGCACAAACTTATACACACAAGCTATAATGTACTAAATTTGCACATGGATAAGCAAGCACTGTGGCTTCAAGTTCAAAATTAGTTGAATTTAGTGCTTTTTCTTTCAGATGATACAAATAGTCTGGTTTGATCAAAATCAACAAATGACATTTACATAGTAGCACATTGTGTCTACCTATGTTTTCACTGGGAAAATCAACCAGTGCTTGGCTCGATACATTAACTCTACAGTCTGAGGAAGAGAAAAAAAGTGCGCGTGATGGGAGTCAGGGTGGTCCAGTGATGTACACCTCCTGTGCCCTACCTTCATCCTCTTTCTCTCTCTCTCTCTCGCTCTTCTCCCTCCTCTGGGCTGTTATTGATCTGATCTCCTCCGCTCTCAACTGGAGCCATGATTCATGTTGTTCCGACTGGCCCTCACTCACCACACACAGACACAGTTCAGTCATGCCCTCCCCTATCTATCTGTCCATCTGTCTCTGCCTGCTCTCCCTCTTTCTGCCCTTAGGCAAGTCAGCTTGCTGTCCACAATGGGTCACCATGGCACAGTTTGCTCCTATATTAATATCCTTATTTTTACTGTCATTATTTGTATTATTATCATTACTGTTGGTCTTCTGTATGGAAATCCATTGGGCATCTTAAATCATCTTAAGGGATTTTATATTTTCATTGTAAGCTAACAACTATACACAGTAAAACATTCAGCTGAATGTATGTAAATGAACAATATTTAAAGTTTGCATTCAGCTGTACATGACTGACTTTGATAATGCTGATTATCAGGTTTTACAGTTTATAACACTTTCCTGTTATTCCCGTTTCTTTTGTCAGATGCAAAACGAAAAAAAGAGAAAAGCTAGAGACAGAGAGAGAGAGAGAGAGAGAGAGAGAGAGAAGAGAAGGAGAGACAGAGATGTGTATAGGCCTTGCAGCAGCAGGAGCACATAAAAGCCCAGCTTCAGCCAAGGCCCCTGCTCCAATGTGTAGAAATTAATTGAGTGAAAAAAATCTGCTGTTTAAGGTTGAAGTGGGTTATGGGAGGCAGTGTAACAATTGTTTTCTGTTTGCCAGGGGCTATATATCGTTCATTCCGGCTTTCTCTCTCCTCTCCGCTCAACACTTGCCTCACCCTCCCTCGCCACCCGCCCTCCTCCTTTACCATCCATCCATCTCTAAGCCTCTCTTGCACCCTCCTCTCCTTTTCATGAGTCTTTTATTTTTCACAGTCTACAGTCATTTTGATTCATTTTTATCTCTCTCATTTTCATCTATCACATAGGAGACCTTTTTGGTTCCTTAAACATAATTTTCTCGAAATAACAGGCTGAATTTATGAAATGAAGTTTTGCCTCTGAGGTTTACCTGTACCCTCTATGTGAATGTCTGTCATGCATATTTGCTCACATATGTGGCATATATGATTTTTTGTGAGGTAGTGAGGTGTCTAATGTTTTGGACCCCTCACTGATGTATATAGGGTGGTATATAAACAATAGAACAAAAAAACAGCATTAAAAAAGAACAGCATTGGAAATCAACAGAGGTTGAAAGAACAAATGAGGAGAAAGACTGCGGTGCACAGGACACAGAAGCGAGCATCTATTCAGATTACTGTGAAAAGAACAAGGTTAGCACTGATGTATCAGCCTGGAATGGAATAAGAGAGCTGTAGAGTGCAATACAAACACAAGAAGAGATGAAAAGAAGAAGAGAAATGTAAGGCAGGGAGATACAAAGTTATGACTAAAAAAACTTACAGAAACACTAATGAAAAGACTCTTATCTGCATTAGTATTTCCTCTGTTGCCCAAAGCAGAAGGGTTAAACCTGTTTCCTGTGTTAAACTCCTCTTTAGCACCCTTTCATGTCAAATATCAAACCTTTCCATATCACTCTGAGGAAAGCACAGTTGCTCACCCTGTATAATTCTTTACAAACACTTAGCCATTCTCTTTGAACTTCGCAGCTCCACTCATTATACGTCCTTTGAAGAGTGAATGTCGGAGCATTGGAACAGTTTGATTTTGCAGTTATTAAATGTAACACAGCAGCAAATTACATCTAAACCTCTGTGTTGCTGGTTAATAATACATAGCCCATGTGCAATAGCCAGTAGAATAAAAAACCAAGCAAAAAGAAAGATAAAGGTAGCCGATGAGCAAGACGCCTGAGTATAACAAATTCATCTCGCTGCAAACGTCAATACACAAATATTTTTGCAGATGAGGCAGAAAAGCTCATGTAGAATTGTAAGACCAGCTGTACTGCCTTACAGGGTAAAAAGGAGATAATGTCACTGGATGATTTCTCCTCAAACCCCTTGCCTTTCTGTGTATAGCAGTATCCTAAACACCAGTGTGCCACTGCTTATCTAAAGGATATTAAAAAAACCAAGTGTTTCAGAGGTAGCAGGGGAAAGAAGAGATCGTCCTGCCAAGGCCTTAGCATTCGAAGAAAACTGCTGGTGTTGACATAGGAGCCTGCCTTCTCTGGGAATGGCCTCATATTAACAGAGACCATGGAAGTAAGTGGATTTTTCAAAAGAAAAATGTGGTAAAAAAGACACAGAGAGAAAGGGAACAAGATAAAGACAGATGAGGAAAAAGGTAAACTCACAAATTCAATAAAAGACATCTCCTGAAAAGATTTCCAAGGCATCTCAATAAACTATTTAACACATTTTACAGATTTTCACAAACAGAAAACCACTCTTTGATTTTACTCAATACTCAGAGCTCAGCGAGCCCTTTGGTCCTGGCCTGTAGACATAAATGCCGCAGAAATGTGTGAACCAGCCAAAAGCTGGTTGTAGATCATTAAACTGAGATTTTGCAAGAGATCTGCACCCTGACATAAGGGACGTGTAAGAGTGATACTGAAATTACTTGCTTTCCTTTGAACTCCTGTGAATCAACTGAATCCAGCCAAGGTTTGAGGTTATGACCAGATTGGGCCCTTTGAGTAGATAATACTGCACACTGTATCGTTTGGTACACTGTAGTGTAGTTTCCTGAGCAGTATAAATCTCTGAAGAATATTCTGGTCTGGATCTGAGAAATGGTAGAAGGCAGAAGCCTTGGTGAATGTTGCTCATTAACATAAAACCCAGGCCCTGTGTTGCCCAGGGATCTGTGTGTTGCTCACGAGACCAAACAAAGGGAGAACTAAGAGCAAACACAGTCATGCAAAGCCTGCTCACCGCCTGCAGCGCTCTCTTTTCTTCACCCTTTATACAAACCTCTTGCTCCTACTTTGCATATCTGCTGTACATTCTGCTGTACTACTTTGGGTTACTGCAAAATTTGGTGATTTGGTCCACCAGCATAAGGATAATGAGTGACATGTGAAGAGCTATGAACGTTTTTCTGCCTTAGAAGATTTTTGTGCCAAGTGTCCCCAAAGCAACAGTTATTTGGCTTCAAGTTGTCTTCACTCACTCTCGTCTCCATTCCCTTATTTTTCAAAGGAGGCATGTGTAGTCAAATTCTGAGCTAAAATGGAAAACCTTGATAAAACCTACTTTGTAAATGGAAGTCAAAACTCTCAAGCTTTGCAGCAAAGTAAAATACAGTACTTCTCAGTATGTTTTCTTAAGTACGAATCTTCCTCGCCTTTCACAATAAAAAACAAGGACTCCTGTGCGGATGTCCCAGCATGACAACGCTGCAACATGGGACAAGTGGTAAATTAAATTACAGTATGGAAACAGTCGATAATACCCATCTTTTTGACAGGTGTCTTGTACATTCACCTTCTACAGCAACCTTTTCAAAATTAGCCTCTCAAATCTGGCTGCTGGATTGAAATGGTGATAGCAGGGTCAGCATGAAAGGCTGACTGAGGACTTAACTGCTGCTGAGCGATTCGGCAAATGTAAGATGTCAGAGAGGAAAACTAATTACTGTGAGATTAAGGAAAACCATGGGTAAAATAGATGCTCCCAATGCAGAAGGGTGG